>MJUU01038982.1:0-28676 GCA_002080025.1 Modiolus philippinarum
AGTGATCTTATCTTTTTTTAATCGGGCTTGTTTCTTGTGTTTTCTTTATCAGTATGTATTCGAATGGTGTTTAGTTTGATTTATAGGCAATGAGGGAAACTACTTTTCAGTTGATCAATATGAAAGCCTAATTCTGACTTTCTAACACTGGTAAAATAACGCTTTATTTCTGTTACGTCATTGCACCGGTGCCATTATACAATTTGAAATTTCTGACTTCATAATTTGCTATAATTATTAAGTAATTTTTGATGTCGGAATTTTATACTTGTGTTTATAATGACAATTAGAAAAGTACAGCACCAAAAAATAACATGGAAATTATAGGAAGAAACTGAATGTCAAGCCCTTTTTAATGGTACAACTTTTATGAAAATTAGACAAAAAATGAGCTCTACAGAATTTTTTTAAATGAAGACCGTTTCAATATGAAATACACCGGAAAATTTCAAAATTATGAATACTTTTGACCCAAGACTGTATTTAAGTATACAGTGATAAAAAAAAGACAACATAAAAATGACAAAAAGTATTGATGTACTTCACAATATGTTAACTTAACGGTGTTTCGTTTGTTTTGTCAATTTCTGTTCGTTTGGTCCAATTTCCTAGGATTTCGTTGGATTTCGTTTCGTGTCGTTTCGTTTTGTAAAAATTTCATTTCGTTTCGTTTCGATTGATTTCGTTTCGTTTTGTTTGATTTCGTTTCGTTTCGTTTGATTTCGTTTCGTTCCGTTCCGTTTCGTTTCGTTTTTATTTCGTTTCGCACTTTACAGGTACCCGAACCCAGCGCACTCACGAACACGCAATGCTGTGAAAATCCGGAATTCACGACTACACCGGAATGAGGTATACACCGGAAATAGGAGAAAGGAGTATATTTTGATTTTTTGGCCTTCATCTACTTTAGGGGTCCAACTACTTTAGGGGGTTGATTTTTGTGTTTACATTGTTTAGTTTTTGTTAGAGCTTTGTTGTGGGTTGTTGTGGGTTAGGGTTAGTATATAAGAGATGAGCTTATGTTAAGAATTTAACAGTCAGAAAGTTATCGACCGACCCTTAAAGTAAACTAAGGCTATTTTTTTTAAAGGAAGCCAGTTTCATATTGATTTGCCAGGTCATGTCTTGAATAAACACTTACCATTTACTCCATAAGTCTGTCAAAATTATAATTATATGAATCAATTGGTGTTTGTATATTATATCTGTTTGTTTTGCCAAAATATCATGCAGTGATGGTTTAAGAAAGCCTGATGTCTAATAAATGTGCCCTACAAGACTTTTCTCACAATATCTTAATCTGGTTCTTGTAACAAGTTTACTGTTGCATTTTTCATGCTGTAAGTCTCTTAGAAGTGATCTTGGCCAGTCTGCAGTGGATACTACAGAAACAAGACCCCCCCCCCCCCCCAAAAAAAAAGAAAAGAAAAGAAAGGACTGTGCTTGATACATTTTAGGAATTGTTTTCATCTTCAATTCAATTATTTATTTTTAAAATATTTTGGTCAAAATATAATTAAATGAAAATTAGAAGTACTTTTATTTTCTTTTTTTGTACCATTGACCATAGGAATGTAGGAAATTCCTTTCATTTTTAATTACAGAAATAAATTTATAAAATATTTATCCTCCATTAGATGCTGTCAAAAAAATTGTTAGGAGGATGCCTGAAGATCATAATGAATGTATGAAAAAAATTTATTTGCTTGGCTAAATTCTCCCAACTGAAATAAAATCCTTCCATCTTGACATGTAAAATGATTAAATTGTAACAGATGGGCTTTGCTAATAGTCCATTCTGGGTGTGTAAGGCCAACCTTAAAAAATTATTTGTTTGCTGTTTATCGACCTACTCATTAAAAAACCTACCTACTCAAAACAATTTTTATCCCAGACAAAATTTTTTTTATTCTATTTTTGGCACTTTTTCTTTAAAATTTACCCCTTTTTTGACATCTTTCGAGAGAAAAAAAAAATTACCTACCTACCTACTCACATCCAAAATTGATAGTCGATAAACAGCAAACAGACATTTTATTAAGGATCGCCCAATTGCTAATACTTCCAAGTTTGTGTAGGATACGGTGAGATATCACAGGGACACTATATATCTAATGGCAGTTATATCATGTCTCTGATTGTATTCATCAAAACTCTTAATATATTAGGCAAAACGAGCAAGATATCATGATTCAACAAATTAAGTTTATTATTTAACAAATAATAAATTCCAATAATTCACAAAATGGTGAATAACAAAAATATAAACCAGGCAAAAAATTATCAGTAGCAAAAAGCAACAAGTGTGCCTAAAAAATACATATGTAGCACAAAACAGATATTTAGCAGTAGTGTAAATTTTTCTACAAAAAAAATGGAGGAATAAACTACATAATTTAGAAAATAATCCAAAAGGAATAATAAATTTCCTATTTTAAAATATAAAAAGTGGTTTGCATTGTGTAAAATCTAAAGTGAAAGTAAATAGTGATCCCTATCTGTCTTGAGATGGTCCCTAAAATCAATAGACTAATGAAAAGACATACCTTATTAGTGCAAAGTCACTATCTAGAACGTGCGCCTGGAATATGCCCAGGTAGAACTGATGCAGTTCTTGAGGGAGAGAATGACCTGATGGCAGGTCAGCTCTTTCTGCAACTGAAGTACAAGTGAAATTCGGCATCTCTTTTACTCTGGGAGACAATAGATGGCGAGACCTAGACCGACGGTATCGTTTAAATTATGGGTAAGATACGAGAGGTACAAATGAAATTTTGAAACGAAAAAAGCATTGGCCAAAACTTACCATTATATAGACAAAAAGTTAGTAAAATATTATGGCATGGGCACTTCCAGTTTACATGTTGAACATCTGAGGAAAAAAATGTCAAGAATAACAGAAATGCCTACAGAAATTCCTAATTTAGTAAGTGAAATGTATCAAAGTCATGCAGCCCTATATATGCACATGAAATTTGGATGCAAAAGTACTATAATAACTTAAAACTAAAAACCAGTCTCACTACAAAATTATGTGTATTTCCAGAATGTAAAACAGACATACATGCAACACTGTACGCTTCACATTTGAATACTGAGCTGAAAAGACAGTCTGTTCCAAAAACTTTTTCATTCACTAGCCCTAAGGGGTAAGTAAGGTCCTTTCTTGTACTAGCCTGAACTCAATTTCACTAGCCCTTATAGAAGATTATCTGTTAATAAATTATAATTTTAACTAGCACACCGTGCTAGTGATTTCAAATTTTTACAAGCCGGAGACTGATTTTACTAGTCTTGGGCATAAAGCTAGTGGCTAAAGGCACAGACAGAAAAGGAGCATTTTGCCAGAAAAGCTACAAAGGTATTGTAATAAACACGCTGAGATTTGACCCCTTTACCAGAATACGTCATTGCCCAAAAAAATATAAACATAGGATCAAAATGACAAATTACATGTCCGTTACCACATGTGATGACTGATTGCACCTATACATGTAGTACATTTTGTATTCTAATGCACAATGACATTCATTGTTACTGTGTCAGAAGAACAGAAAAGATTACTACCCATTTTGTCTTTTATAAATAATGAATGACTAAGAGAAAAAATGCCATGATGAGATGAATGAGCCCAAATTATGAAGGTAGTAGAATACCAAACCATCCCAGTGAATGTATTGCTTACATGCATGATATACTTATCATGTGCATGTACTGGTGTCACTCCCTGTGGAGGTCATGTGAATAAGATGTTATAACAGATTTATCATAATGAAATATTGGTATTCAACGGGTTTCCTTGAGCTGTTATCATTTAGGCCAAAAAATAAATTGTCTGGGGGAACATGGTTTTGAAAGTCAGGTAGGGTAGGTAGAACCAATTTTTTTTTTTTACATTGTAGTAATTGGGGAACATTTCTGACTTTTAACGGTGCTTTAATTTTAAATAAAGGTAAGCATGAAATTTTATGTAGTGTCGGGTTACCCTAAACACACAATCTTTTTTTTTATACCTTACCTATGTACTGCGTGTAAAAGGGTCAGGTTTGGGCAAAGCAAATATTGCATATAAGTATGGCATAAAAAAGCACTGTGATTCCTGACTAAACTAAGAAACAATCCTCAATTAAGATTGAACAGTGTGTTTAGTTTAATACATTTATGTATTTCTCAATTCAACGAAAATTCTGATGAAATTGCATGTCAGACAATGTTTTATATGACATAGGATTTAACACTCATTTTTAGGAAATTATCTATGTATAAACTCTGACAGCTCACTCACACACTGAATAAAGTTCTGTTACACACCCTTTATTCTAACAATAAAGCAGTAGATCAAGTTAAAGATATTATTGATAAATCAATGTTTTCCACACAAATGGTCAGGTTTTCTATAATTGATTAGCTTGGATAAAATATTTGGTTCTATAAAGATGTTGTAAAAAGGCCATTTCAATGTTGTTTTTATGTTTTAGTTAAAAAATAAAAGAAGTCAAAATGAGCAAAAGAAAACATGTACCATTAAGCCCTACCTGTTTCACACCAGAGGTGAAAGTCTTATGTGGTACTAAAACAGTGAGTATTTTATTATACGACCGCAAAAAATTCGTGGTCGTATAATGGTATGGTGCTGTTGTCGTCGTCGTATGGTGTCGTTGTCGTCTGTAAACACTTTTGTTTTTGGTCAATAACTCAAGTTTAAGTCGATCAATCCTAATGAAATTTTGACACTGTGTTCCTTTGCACAAAAGGAATTCTGGGTGTAGTTTTTGTTATTTTGGCCCCTCCCATTTTTAAAAAAGGGGCCAAAAAGGGCAAAATTGGGTGTTTTCACATATTTGGCTGTAGAATATTTTTTATTTATCAGATTTTGATGGGGTTTCTTTCAGTGTGTTCCTGAGGAAATTTCCTATCTGCAGAATGCAACAGATTTGAAGTGGCATGTACCGTACATGAGATAAATGGGGCCCAAAAGGGGCAAATTTAAAAAATTTTATTTATTTATTTTTAGTCCGATTTTGATCCAGTTTTTTGCAATGGATTCTAAGTGAAAAATTGATATAGTTCTGCACCATCAGATTTTTGATAAATTGTTTCCTTTCCGAGCTAT
Source organism: Modiolus philippinarum (assembly GCA_002080025.1). NCBI lineage: Eukaryota > Metazoa > Mollusca > Bivalvia > Mytilida > Modiolidae > Modiolus > Modiolus philippinarum. Next base: position 5,114 of record MJUU01038982.1, read on the forward strand.
GAGGGGCCAAATGGGGCCAAAATTGTAAACATGCAGATTACCTAAAATTTTTATTTTTCATCCAATTTCGATGGGATTTTTTTCTTAGGGTTCCTCTTGTTGTAAGCTTTCATATTTATGCCAACAGATTTGGCGTAGCTCCTGCCGTTTCTGAGATATAAGGGTTCAAAGGGTTGGAAAGTACAATTTTTGAAAATATGTAACTTTATTTTTGATTGGATTTCAGTGGGGATTTTTTTCTTTGGATTCATCCTGCGTCAAACTCTTAACTGTGTCCTTATTCACTTTTAAATTACACTTATTCAGATTTCAGTGGTCGACATGCTGCGGTCGTATCATGCTGCGCTCGGCGTAGCCCTTTATTGGTATTGTGTTAACACTTGTACGACATTCTGTTTGCAAATATATTTATGCCAATACATGTCAAGTACATGTACAATGAAGAAGTTAAAAAAAATGAATAACGGGAAACACCTACAGTGGCTGAAAATTATAATTACAATGCACAATCTGCCAGGAAACTACACAGGAAAAACACGAATAAGACAACAGACATAGACAACAATAGGAACTCTGGACAGCCAGACTTGGTATCGGCACTAGCAAAAGCCAGCAGTAGGGTTAAACTGGTTTATGGGTACCCAAACCTCCCCTTTATCTGTCCGATTTCCCTATAGTATCTAAAAAAAAGCATACAAATAAATGTATATATGTTATACCTGTTCACATATCTTAATCTTTATCTTAGTCTTAATCTTAATCTTATTATAGAAATAATTACACTGTGATATGTTTGGGATATTTTGGCCCCTCAAGTTTTTCAAAAAGGGGCAAAAAAGGACAAAATTGGGTGTTTTCACATATTTGGCTGTAGCATTTTTATTATATTTTGGATATTGATGGGGTTTCTTTCAATGTGTTCCTTAGGAAATTTCTAATCAGCAGAATGTTAAATGATTTCACGTAGCTTGAACAGTTAATAAGATAAATGGGCCCAAAAGAGGCGGATTTCAAAAATAAGTATGTCAGCAGATATTTTGTAGCTTATAGTTTCCGAGCTATAAGGTGTCCAAGGGCCAACAATTGCAATTTTTCAAATTATGTAAAATATTTATTTTTCATCTGATATTTTTCTTAGTATTCCTTTTGTTGTAAGCTGTCAGTAATATGTCAACAGATGTTGCATATCATTTACCGATTCTGAGCTTTAAGTGGTCAAAGGGTCCAAATTGTAAGATTAAAGTGTTGTTTTACATGTTTTACATTTGTCTTGTAGAATGAGAAGAAATCAAAAGCATGGTTTAAGGAGGAAAGGAAGTTTCTGTTAAACTTATATGAAGATTACTCAGAACTGGATGATGTAAATTGGAAAGAAATTGCTTTTAAGTTGAACCAGAAATTTAGTAAAAATAGATCAGGTAGTCTATAATATGTTTTATTTTAAACATCCAAGTAAAAGATAGAAATAAAATTTATAATTGTGATATTATTATATAGATAGCAGTGAATGATCAAGTTTTCTCAGGAAAATAAAAGTTATATTGTCACCAGTGAAAATAAAGGATTTGTTGTCACTGGAGAGAGTAAGGTCACAATATCCTGCCTCTAGTAAATTTCTAAGACATCGATTGGTCAAAAGACATCACATGCTGACCGTGTATATTCCATATCTGGTGACTGATTAATATACCATCAGTGACCGCCATTACGCGGCGTCACTGTATGTTTTTAAACAGGTATTTTGACAATGCACTGGACTCTCAGCAGGATATAAACATTACACAGTATGTATATATACACGGTCAGTAAATTGAATACTACGCTCTCGCCCAATATGAAATTTACCTACCGTTTATATACCATATTAGGTCACTTACAGACTGTGTAATCTATAAGATCTTGTCAATGTCATTGTCTAGTAAACAACTGGCATTTTGAAATGAAAAAAAAAAATTTTGCATCTGAAATATCTGTTTTGAGTAGAAAATCTATTCAATTAAAAGCATAACAAATCCACTGTCATGAATATCAATAAAAATGTCACTTCTGTCAATCAATGCAGTGGATTAAACTCATTGCGGAACAACAAATTTCTCAACTTGCTTAATACCTCTGTATTGTTAAGAACTCGTATAGTATAATTTGACCTATATTAAGATGTGGTGCTAAGTAGAATACCGAGAAACAAAAGAGCTAATTTTGAAATCAAGCCATTGAAAATATTTGATTTGACTAAAGTGAATTAAAAAAAAGCATGGTTTCAAGCAAGAATTCTTCAAAATTGCTGCTCTTTGGAGAATCAGGAGATTTACCAAAATTGGAATCCAAAAATTTTGCAATCTTACCATTGAAAATTTTTGTTCTTATTAAAGTTCATCCCATAAACATGGTTGCTAAAAGAACTCTAAAAAATCGTTTGTCTGTGAGTTTCAGGAAATTTACCAAAACTAAAACCATAATCTTAAGTTTTCAGAATTTTGTCTTGTATGAAAAAAAAATGGCTAAAATATTTGAATTTATGCAAAATTTAAGAAATCTTTAGTATTGGACAATTTAAGGACATTTGCAAAAGTTGGAAAAAAAGGGCCGAAAAACATGTAAAAACATAAAAGTTTTCGTTAGAGTTTGGAAATTTGTAGAATGATAGAAAATGTATCTGTTTTTATTTTTCAATCAGAGCCCAACTTCCAATATAATAAGCAAAAACGCAAAATCATACAAAATTGTTAGAGAAGTCTGAATTTTATGTAAATCATAGTTCAGCGTGTTTGCATCAATTTCATGATTCAAATCAAGTGGCATGACCCATTTCTTTAATTTCATAGACAGAAACAGAATTTTGCACAGTATGCATTTTAAAGTTTGCATTTACATGCTCAAAATTCATATCGTGTTTATTTACACATGTGGAACTATACATTTACACTTTCCCCTGACCTCGTGCAAATTTACACCCTTTGTTAAGTTTACACACGTATGCAGTTGCGTTTACATGCAGTAATTGTACACCAGTGCAAATTTGCATACCTGTGTAAAAATACATGTATGTGTGTAAAACTGTGCATGTAAATGGGGCTTAAGAGTGACATAAATTTGATATAGGTGTTTGTTACTACTAAAGATGAAACCCCTTAAAAATCATCATCTATCTATGACATAGTTGCTGGGATATGATAGAAAAGAAATAATCAAAAAAAATAAGTGCAAGTCACTGCAAAATACTGAAAAATTGGATTATGTTTTTAGTATTGCCATGGATACAGTCTTTTGATCATCAATTAGCTTCTGACCAATTAGGTCATTTATATAAGACATGGTTAAGTGAATAAGTTAATCATAATTGTATACAATATATTCCTGGTGTGGAAAAACATTGAATGGGTTTTCCAGGTACTTGAGCAAAAAGAAAAGAATTAATCAGGTATTATTTCTTTTACAGGGAAAGCCTGCAAAATTTTTTTCAAAAGGCACTATAAATCAACTGTAGACATGGTGGATGTTGGCATTCAAACAGATTTTGCATCAGCAGATGTTGGCATCCAGACTGACTGTGACATATCAGTTGAACCATGGTTAACTTAGTGATTTTTATGTTTTTAATTGGAATAATAACGATACATCAAAAATAATTTCCAACTTTAAAAAAAAAATTGATACAAATGAAAATGTCAAGATATATTTATTCACAAAAAGCAAGTTAAAGAAATTTCATGCTTGGTTATGGATCTAATTTTTTTACTGTTTTCGGAAACAGTAATTTCTGATTGGCTTGAAGCCATATTGTTTTGTTTACATAACTTCAGGGAACTACACAATATACGCTCGTATAAATTCTAGAAGTTAGCACCGGATGTCACTACGAGTAAAGAAAGATACCTGATGTTTACTGATCACAACAAGGCAATTTATTGCTTAAATACCTGTTAACCTTGACGAATCATGTGTGCTTTTAAGCGATTTTACGGTCGTGAAACGAAACTAGAGGAAAACGAGATTCACAAGAAATTCTATATTGAAAAAATGTTTTGTTTACGTTTTTGCAGTTATGTAAAGGATGATAATCAGGTGTCGATCAATAGCCAATCAAAATCAGGATAACATCTATTGAGGGTAGACAGCTGAGCCTGTGATAATCAATACCGTTGGATATTAAAATTTTAAGATTTGAGACGCTATTAGAGTTATATCCAGCAATCGTAGCCACTCATGGCATTATGTATCACGATTAACCAGTCCATTGGTCGAGAATATTGAACAAAAAGGTCATAATTTAAACCACTCATGTTACAGAATCTGTTGGAGGAAAAACATATTTAGAAATTGTAATGCTTCATTTTATTAATAAAATGCAATGAAAGGAGACAATTTTTATAGGTGCATCAAACAAATAATCATTTAAATCAAGCCTTCTGCAATGATTTCCAAATATTTGTTTGATCATCTTACTTTTAATTTTGATGACTCTCTGGTCATCATTGCAACACATAAACACATGAGTCCTGAAACCCCACATGGAGCTACGCAAAGGAAGTGATGCTCCGTTATCATCAAAGGAAAAAAAATAGATGTGTTTCCTTAAGAGAGGCAATAATTGTACATGTTGTAAATTTTATTCATTGGTTATTTATTATAGAAGATAGAGCAGTTTTTCATTCCAAATGAAATAACAGAAATAGAAATAAAATGCCAGTGAGAAAATCTAAAGACTTGCAATTCAATACCAGAATCAATGACATATACACAAATGTAGATCTATATGTCTCTACCAAACAAAAACTTTCTGTTGATGTTTTACTGCCCCTACTCTAATTGCAAACACTATGTATAGTAAGCTGTAAATTTCTTGCTTGCATGCAATCATAAAGCCAGAAAACAGTAATACTGCGTTTTGACGCTTTGATTGTTAGATTCAGAATTCTACTTTTTGTCTCCCCTGCAACGCAAGACCTAGGGAGCATTAATTCTGTTGGTGTTGTCGTAAACATTTGGTTAACCCTAATGTAAAATTTTTTTTTAACTTCAATAACTTTCTCAAATCATGTTCAATATCAATGAAATTTGGGCACAATATTGAGTACGACTTCAATATTGGTTCATAAACTGCCATTTGTCCCTCATTGCCATGAACTATTTGATAATTATTTTCTAAAAAATTGAATTTAATATTGTAGCTTTGAGAATTCAAGTGTATCAAGAGATCTGTCAGATTTGTAAGTATACAAGATGTAATTAAATAAATACTTTGTAAATTGTTATGGTAAATTTCCTGAAACCTTCAAAGATCAGTTATTGTTTGGAATTCTATCAAGCAACCATTCTTTTTTCTATTCCTTATATCGAGAATAATTGTTGTCCATTGCCGCTGAAATGCTGGGTTTGGGTGTGTCCTTCCATTTCACCTTTTTGTAAGCGCTTTCATGCCTACAAATTGTGACAGATTTTCCTGAAATTTATATCACATGTTCAAACGCTTATACCTTGGTCAAGATTGAAAACTGGCCTCAGTCGATACTTTTTGGCGGAGTTATGGGACTTTGACCAAAATAATGACTCTGCTTTATCCAAAAATTGACATTGTAAGCGCTCTCCTGCCTACAAATTTTGACGGATTTTCATGAAATTTATACCAAATGTTAATACCACTAATACCTTGGTCAAGTTTAAACATTAGCTTCGATACTTTTTGTATCCCCAAACATTTTAATTCTGGAATAGTCCCTAATGTTTGAAAATTTGTAATTTCATATACAGTATACCAGTATACTACTTGACAAGCAGGGGACCAAGGAATACTATTCTTGTTTTCAAAGAAATACTGCAAAAATCTTCTGTTCTTGTTCTGGTAAATTTCCTGAAAACCTCTTACACTAGTACTGTAAAAGCAGAAATATTCGTTGGGGATTAAATTTTCTTTATTTCGTGGGTAAGAGTTATTATACCCCATGCAACGAATTTGGGGTGGGTATAATGTTTTTGACCCGTCCATCTGTCCGTCAGTCCTGTTCTTGTCACTGCAACTTCTTGTAACCACTTGACAGATTGCTTTCATATTTAGTAGGATTGTTGGTCATTATGTGTAGATGTGCACACTATACCACCATATTGATTGGATAATTTTTGTGGGAGTTATGGGACTTAGACTATTTTTAGTTAAAATACCAAATTATTGGCAATATGTACATTTTTGTCTTTGATCTTACTGACTGATATTGTCAGTATCTCTGTACTGACCCGATACTAGAAAATATCAGGCAATGACGTCACCAATATGACATTGCCGATAAAAACAATAATGGTAGTTTTGGAGGTCTCGACAGAAAATATCACTAGTATCACAGCTAGTCATATCGTACTCGCCACAATACGGTGATATTTTCTGTCTTGACCTTCAAAACTACCATTATTCTATATGTATCATCTTGTCACTGCAAATCCTCTGAAACCACTTAATTAATGGATTGCTTTCATATTTGGTAGGATTGCAGGCAATGATGTGTAGATGTGCATACTCTACTGCCTCATTGCTCAGTTTATTTTTAGCTCACCTGGCTATGCCAGGGTGAGCTTTTGCCATCACTTGGCGTCCGTCGTCCGTCCTTTGTCCATCCGTCGTCCGTCCGTCTGGCGTAAACTTTTCATTCAAAGATCTTCTCCTCTGAAATCACTGGGCCAATTGGAACCAAACTTTGTTACCCTGTCCCAGGCAGATAGATATATGGAATATAGGACATTTTGTTTTTGAAACAGACTTTATCAGGGCCAGTATCAAGTGATGCGTTACGCCGTGATGAAGTCCATATCAAAAACAAAATGTCCTATATTACTTTTATCGGTAATTCACAAATTGATAAATAAGACTCTATAAAAAATTGAAATAAGTTTAAATTTCTATTTAAGCACAGTTTATTGCAATAATTTATATGCATTCTACGTTTAACGTATTACGTGTATGAGCACGACAAAAAGTACAAAACATGACGTCAGCATAGCAACCGGCACGTGACGCCTTCACAGTGACCCGATATTTTCGTGAGAGTGTCCAGTTTGGTGATACTGAAAATATCAGTCTCTGTAGATCAAAAGAAATTCATACAAATTACCGATAAAAGGTATTACATAAATAATGCATTGGAATTCATCTAACACATTTCATACAAATTTTTTCTTAATTGCTATTGTATTTTAAAATCACAGAACAAGCAGACCATAGCTACAGCAGCCATTGTATTAGTATTGAAAGGTCCGTGGATGATATTAGGTATGATAGACAATGTTTGTGAGTTTGTGACAAACTTTTTTTGTAGGACATCAAACACACACACATACATATATACATTTATACTGCAACCTCTCTATTTGCGTAAGTAAACTACATTGACTGTATAAACATAAGTGATATACAGTCAGTGACTGTATAACACCTTGTCAATGACGTCAACAATGTGTTTCCGTAGAAATTGTTCCATGATGTTGCAAGAATGCATGGATTCATCACAACCTAAAGACGTCCGCTTCACTTTTAAAATTGTCATTTTCACCTAATTATTGTATATAAAGTTTTGCTTTTTAGTTGCAGTATAAACACAATAATAGTATATTGACTTGACATAAACGGGATATAAGGATTCGGCTCGAAACGGTGAAAATGCTCACCAAAGGCTCACATTTTCCCGCGTTTCTAAGCCTCATCCTTATATTGCGTTTATGTCAAGTCAATGTACTGTTATTGTCTATATATATATATATATATCTTATTCATACTGCAACCTCTCTATTTGCTTAAGTTAACTACATTGACTGTGAAAACTTAAGCGATAAACATACAGTCACTGACCATATAACGCTTCATCAATGAGGTCAACAATGTCCTTCCGTAGAAAAAATTTTGTTCTGCAATCTATGTAGTGTTACTACATATATTTAGATGGGAACCTGCCTATATCATTAATCTGTGTTTTGTATATATAATATCCTGTATTAACTCTGCAGCAACTTGCATTACATCCTGTCATTTTTAGTTCATCTCAACGAAGTTGAGGGGGACTATTGGTGTACCCCGGGCGTCCGCATCTACGTCTACGTCCGCGTCCACATTTGGGCATAAATCTCTGCAACTATGCGTGGTAGGGTCATCAAACTTTGTATGCAGGTGCATCTTGGGCTATCTCACAGCCGGGTCTCTCTGACCTATAGTTTACGCTTGATTGATTTACATTCAAGTTTACGTCAGAGTTCAGATCTCAGTCACTATGCATGGTAGGATCATGTAACATTGCACATGCATGCATCTCTGATGGTAAGTCAGCATCCAGGCAAAATTAGGTCACTTTGACCTATATTTTCCGCTTGAACGACTTACATTCAAGTTTACTTCCGAGTTCAGATCTCAGTCACTATAGATTATAGGATCATGTAACCTTGCATATGCATGCATCTCTGATGGTAGGTCATCATCCAGGCAAAATTAGGTCACTTTGACCTATATTTTCCACTTGAACGACTTACATTCAAGTTTATATCTGAGTTCAGATCTCAGTCACTATGCATGGTAGGATCATGTAACATTGCATATGCATGCATCTCTGATGTTAGGTCATCATCCAGGCAAAATTAGGTCACTTTGACCTATATTTTCTGCTTGAACGACTTGCATTCAAGTTTATGTCCGAGTTCATATATCAGTCACTATGCACGGTAGGATCATGTAACATTGCATATGCATGCATCTCTGGTGTTAGGTCATCATCCAGGCAAAATTAGGTCACTTCGACCTATATTTTCCGCTTGAATGACTTACATTCAAGTTTACATCCGAGTTCAGATCTCAGTCACTATAGATGGTAGGATCATGTAACCTTGCATATGTATACATCTCTGATGGTAGGTCAGCATCCAACATTGACCTTTATTTTCCACTTGATTGATTTACATTCAAGTTTTTGGAAAAGTTCAGGTTCTAGTCACTGTACATGGTAGGATAATGTAACCTTTCATAGGCATGCATCCCTGATGGTACATCAGCATCCAGGCAAAAGTAGATCACTTTGACTTATGTTTTACGTCCGAGTTCAGATCTCAGTCACTATACATGGTAGGATCATGTAACCTTGCTTAGGCATGCAAATGTGATGTCAACATCCAGTCAAAATTTTGTTACTGTGACAAAGTGCCATAACGAGGCAAACTTTGTAATCGTTGATTACCTATGTTTCTCTTGGGAGTCACACAAAGAAATGTGAAAATGAAAAATCTGAAACACCGGGATAAATACAAATAACAGTTGTCCAAGGCAGGTAGATAGTCAATTTGACCAACCAAAGCGTCTGTTTCATAAATGGTGCATTATAATCAAATCTTCTATGTCCCAAAATGACCACCAAATGGAGGCAATGCAAAAGTGTTACTCTGTCCCAGGCAGATAGATAAGGTATTACATAAATAATGCATTGGAATTCATCTAACACATTTCATACAAATTTTTTCTTAATTGCTATTGTATTTTACTACAGGCCAGTTCAAGAACAAGCAGACCATAGCTACAGCAGCCGTTGTATTAGTATTGAAAGGTCCGTGGATGATATTAGGTATGAAAGACAATGTTTGTGAGTTTGTGACAAACTTTTTTTGTAGGACATCAAACACACACACATACATATATATATATCTCATTCATACTGCAACATCTCTATTTGCATTAGTAAACTACATTGACTGTGTAAACCTAAGTGATAAACATACAGTCACTGACCATATAACGCTTCATCAGTGAGGTCAACAATGTCCTACCGTAGAAAAAATTTTGTTCTGCAATCTATGTAGTGTTACTACATATATTTAGATGGGATCCTGCCTATATCATTAATCTGTGTTTTGTATATATAATATCCTGTATTAACTCTGCAGCAACTTACATTACATCCTGTCATTTTTCTCTTGGGAGTCACACAAAGAAATGTGAAAATGAAAAATCTGAAACACCAGGATAAATACAAATAACAGTTGTCCAAGGTAGGAAGATAGCTCAGTTGACAGTCAATTTGATTTGATCTGCACTGATGAGACATAAGTTGTCGAAATGCGCATATGCAGAATCTAAATTCACAGTAACCTCAGTATTTTGTTATATGACCATCCAAATCGTCTGTTACATAAATGGTGCATTATAATCAAATATTCTATGTCGCAAAATGACCACCAAACGGAGGCAAAGCAAAAGTGTTACTCTGTCCCAGGCAGAAAGATAAGGTATTACATAAATAATGCATTGGAATTCATCTTACACATTTCATGCAAAATTTTTCTTAATTGCTATTGTACATGTTTTGTATTTTAAAATCACTACAGGCCAGTTCAAGAACAAGCAGACCATAGCTACAGCAGCCTTTGTATTAGTATTGAAAGGTCCGTGGATGATATTAGGTATGACAGACAATGTTTGTGACAAACTTTTTTTGTAGGAAACACACACACACACACATATATATATATATATGGAATATAGGACATTTTGTTTTTGATACAGACTTTATCACGGCCAGTATCAAGTGAGCCCGTTAAGGTGAGCTTGATGCCTTACGCCGTGATAAAGTCCTATCAAAAACAAAATGTCCCATATTTCTTTTATCGGTAATTCACAAAATGATAATTAGAACTCTGTAATTAAATAAAATAAACTGAAATTTCCATTTTAGCACAGTTAATCTATTATTTATTTCAATAATTTATATATGCATTCTTCATTCAACGTATTATGCATATGAACACAACAAATAGTACAAAACATGACTTCAGCATAGCAACCTGCACATGACGCCTTCACAGTGACTCAATAATTTGGTTATAATGTCCAGTATGGTGATACTGAGATTATTAGTCTCTGGAGATCAAAGGAAATTCATACAAATTACCCATAAATATATACTTATATATACTGCAACCTCTCTATTTGCGAAAGTAAACCACATTGACTGTGTAAAGATAAGTGATAAACATACAGTCACTGGCCATATAACGCTTCGTCAATGACTTCAACAATGTGCTTCCTTAGAAAATATTCCACGACGTTCCAAAAAAAGCATGGATTCACCACAAACTAATGACGTCCGCATCACTTTCAGATTTTATCTATGTCAATGATACATTTTATAGAATTTGGATTGTTTTATGTTGCAGTATAAACACATTAAAAGTACATTGACTTGACATAAACAATTTGTATGGATTCGGCTCAATATGGTGAAAATGCTGGCCAGAGGCTTGCATTTTCTCACATTTTTAATCCTTATATTGCATTTTTATGTCAAGTCAATGTACTGTTATTGTCTATATATATTGTGTGAGCTATTATTAAAGAAAATAGTTGGTTTGATTGAACATGTAGAGAATTAATAATGTAAGAACATGTAATATACAATTTATAACCTCGTCTTTTTTCTAGTAAAGAGAATTATTACATAGATAGCAATGAAAGATCGAGTTTTCTCGGTAAAATAAATCTCATTTGTCATCAGTGAAAATAAAGGATTTCTAGTCGCCAAAGGAGTGACGTCACAATATCCCCTCAATGTCATTGTCAAGTAAACAACTGGCACATTAAAACTGAAAAAATAATCTGCATTATCAATCTCGGTTTTTGTGTAGAAAATCCATATAATAAAAAGCATAACTAATCGACCATCATGAATATCAATAAAAATATTACCAGTGTCGAACAACACAGTTGATTAAACTTGTTGCGGAACAAAGTTCCACAACTTGTTTAATACGTCTGAATTTTTCGTCACTCAGGACATTTTTATTGATATTCATGATGTTCAAATAGTTATATTATAATTAGAAATCAGTGAATGAATTTTTTGGGTTATATTTAACTTAAGAGTAAACATGACTAGAAACACTACAAAAACAAAATGATTTTTTGTCTTGCTAGCGACGAAATTTGCGGAAAGCGAGACACAGGCGTGCAAAGTATGATGACAGCGACGGTGTTATCAGTGGTAGTACTATTCAAGTGCTACCTGAAGGACATAACGTCATGTGACCTTGACCTCTATTGCACTGTCCAGTGACCACGTTAAGTTTCTGTCCTTAAGTCCATTTCTCAATAACTATAAGTTGTAGGTTGATGATATTTGGTATGTAGGTTAGTCTTGGGTAGTGCATGTAAGTCTGCAGGTGACTTGTCCTTGACCTCAATTTCATGGTCTAGTGGCCATATTAAATTTCTCTGCTTAAGTCCATTTCTCAATAACTAGAAGTGGTAGGTTGATAATATTTGGAATGAGTTTTGTCTTGGATACATGTCAGTCTGGTAGGTGACTTTTGTCCTTGACCTCAATTTCACGGTCTAGTGGCCATGTTAAGTTTTTCTGCTTAAGTCCATTTCTCAATAACTAGGAGTGGTTGGTTGATGATATTTAGTATGAAGTTGGTCTTGGGTAATACATGTCAGTCTGGCAGGTGACTTTTGTCCTTGACCTCAATTTCACACTCTAGTGAGCATGTTCAGTTTTTTATTAGTTCACTTAGATTTCACATCAATTTAGAGGCCAGCAGGGACGGGCGAGACGTTTATTAGGGTCTTGACTTGTTTAAGTTATATGAACATTGACCAAATATTTTGTTAACAGCACTGAGAACAGTAATTCAAGTGTTATTGACCAATCACCAAGTGATCTTTCTGATTTGTAAGTATCCTAATTTTAATGTGGTAATATTTGTAATATTCCATTCACAATAAGCTTGTATTGTTAGTACAGTAAAAACCCATGTATTATCTTCATTTACAGATAATCTGCATGGTCTTTTTGATTTGTATGTATAATATGCTGGGACTATGACTGACAAAGTCTATGTAGAGATGGGCAAGATCGTACTTATTTTGTTACTGTGAATCAATATTTTCATAGTTTATCAACTCATCTGAAGCCTTCTTTGGTGTAGTTATGAAGTATTTTGAAAGGGAAATTACTATCCAAGAAGCAAAATAAATCCTGAAAAGACTTCTTTATGAAAAAGGACTATAGTCGATGGCTGTTGCCTTGTTAGGTGCAATATGTTCTTCTTAGTGTTTTATTTAGAACTTCAGAATAAAAAAACTACACCCTGATGAAATGAAAATTGACAATCCTGCATGCATGACCAGAAAAGAAATGGATGTAGATTTGTTAAACAATCAACAAAAAATTCTGTTTAAGCCCGTGCTAGCGCCGGCCTTGAACTTACTACGAGGTATGAGCAAAGCTCATTGTTGAAACCGTCATGGTGACTTAAAAATGAAGAACAAGAATAAAGGCGTTCCTTTGATTGTTTTTACATTGTATTTGTAGAGAATTTGTCTCAAGTGCATTTACTCCATATCTTTTCATTTATCATTGTCATTGATAAAAATATTTGTATATATTTCAGAAGAAATGGAACATTTGGTCACGAATATGTAAGAAGTAGAAGTGTAAACAGACAACTTTTCAAAAATACTCAGTTGATTGGTTTTTTAAAGAAGTCAATAGAATCAGGTTGACAATTTTTTTTTTATCACCCCCTGTTTATGTCCATTTTAGGTAATGAGGATAATACATGTAACAAAATTACCGAAATTACTAAAAATTGTGAGAAGTGCAAATCTAAAGGGCAAAAAGACAGGAGTAGTTGCAAACCACACTAAAAATTGTGATTCACAAAGGTGAATGCTCCTGACTTGGTGCAGGAAAAGACACAGTGGATAAAACAAGTTTTATGATATTAAAATAAAAAAGGTCCCTGAATGTACCATTATTCTGGAAGTACTTGCATGTAATCAGGGTGAAGGACAACTGCCCCTTGACAACCTACATTTTTGAAACTTCACGAACTGTTTCTATATATATTGTAGATGTGCACCTCCCTTTTTTGAATTATTTTGAAAATTTTTTCCTGTTTTTACGGACTTTGGAACTTAGTCATTTTTTATCAACATTTTCAACAAAGGGTACCTATTTTGTGAAATCAACTCCTCCTACAGTTTTCAATCTACAATTTTGAAAATTCACAAACTGTTTCTATATATATTGTAGATGTGCACCTCCCTTTTTGGAATTATTTTGAAAATTTTTTTTGAATTGTTTTGAAAATTTTTTCCTGTTTTTACGGAATTTGGAACTTAGTCATTTTTTATCGACATTTTCAACAAAGGGTACCTATTTTGTGAAATCAACTCCTGCTACAGTTTTCAATCTACAATTTTGAAAATTCACAAACTGTTTCTATATATATTGTAGATGTGCACCTCCCTTTTTGGAATTATTTTGAAAATTTTTTCCTGTTTTTCACAGACCCATTAGGGAACCTAAAAAAACAACACTTTATAGCTAGAAGCACCAAAACGCAACCCGACCATTTGATTCTTTGACCCATTTTTTTTATGTATATGAAAGTGTCTATTTAATCTCGTTAAACAGGGAATCTACTTGAAATTTGCAATTCAAAAATGCCTTTTCCTACAATATGAAGTCTGAGAGGAAGGGTCCTATAAGGATTACCTTAATTTGATATACTGTGAAAGTACTATTATTCGTGGGGTTCCAATTTTCGTGGATTTCGTGGTTCGCTCAAACTACGAAATTAAATTCCCAACAAAATACATTTTTCCATAGAGGTTTATTGTATGGATTTTGAAACCACGAATTTAACTACCCACGAAATAGTGATATGCATGAAAACCATGAAAATTGATGTCCACGAATAATAGTACTTCCACAGTACCCAAATGATTGTGAAATTATCAGTCAATGATACACCATCAGTGGCATCATGCATGAACTTATTCCTCTATATTGATAACCTTAGATTTTTGCAAAAAGCGTAAGGATTTCACTTTCCAATAGTGAACTGTATTTCAGCCATTTTATTTCCAAAAATCTGTTATATTGTATCTACATTTCACAGCTCGTTTGCTATTAAAGTGCCTGTATTTTATATGTTGATTTTGTTAACTGAACAAAATTAGTGTCTCAAAAATTTATAAGCCAAGTCTATGTTCAACCATACTGCAGATGTTAACAGTCATTACCATTATCTGAATGCCATGTTTTTGGATTTTAGAATTTCTCCTTTTCTGTCTGTTATGGTATTCATTTACCTATGTGTTTCAATCACAACATGTTATTCTAATTTTTTTTTTCAGATTCATGTGATGCAGCAATTGAAGAAATTAAAAATGAAGTGGCAAAAGTGTCCACAAAACAGGAAAGGCATCAGAGCATTCTGTTGGCCAAGAAGTCAATTAAGGACATAAGCAATCACAGTGACAAAATTTTTGATGATGTTATTCAAGAAATGAATGCAAGGTGAAATCAAATTTATAAATTATCAAACTTTTAATATTTTAATGAATATTCTTATGCCATATTTATTCTGCAGATAAAATGCAATACCAGTAAATTTGTATTGTATGGTTGTTATATTTCGTTGGGTATTAATTTTTACGCTATTCTCGTTTTAATAGATAACCGCGAAAATTTTTACCCAGGAATATTTTAATGTTAACCTGAATATAAATGAACATTATGACTTTAGCTAAAATGCCGCGAATATAAAACCCTGAATAAATCAAATACTGAAAACTGCAGAAATTTTTTATCACGAATATAAAGCCTTATACAGTATGAAAAAAAAATTCTCATACATTTGAAAGAATTTCATTATCACAGTAAAAAGAAATCTACTAGGGATAAAATGCTCACAAAAATTGTTCTTCAACTTTTTTAACTTGTAAAGTGAAAAGGATTTTCTAAATTGTGGAATATTTATACACTAGAGTAAATATAAGAATGAGCATGTGCAATATGTTTTTGTAATTGTAGCTTAAGTCTTTGAAAGCAACCTTTCTGTTAGTGCTTTAAGTACTTTGATTTGGAAGGGGCTTACAATGCCACATTGGGTTTGTTTTCTGCATTAGATTGGCTATAATGGGATGAAATATATCCAAAGGCCTCAATCATAATTCAATGGTAAAAAATATCTGTTTTCAGGCTTTGCTAGGTGTCTCCTGTAAGGCGCATGTTTTGAGGGAAGATCTGCAATAGGTTTAGGTTAGGTCTGAGTTGTCTTAACAGTGAAAGTGCTGATAACATCAGAGACAGAAGTTGAAACAAATCTGTGAGGGTATACAGTTTAAAGACCTGAACGATACCCTTTCACTCAGTTTCTTTCCAACTCAATACTGTGTGCACTTGAAGTACTCTTATGATAGATTAAGGATGGTCACTCCTCAGGTTTTTGAAACTGTCTCTGACTTTTGGAATTCTCTTATTTTATCCATTATTATGCATTAGAAAATTGTGCAAACTGACCCCAACTTTTCTTTTCAAAATATGATAGTATACATCTTCAATAGACTTCTGACAAAATTTTATGAAATTTTTGATATACCTTCATGGCATTTCAAAGGTTGATTACCTTAATGCAGGGTGAATGAAAAATCTAGAGAAGTTCGGTTTCCCACCAAAATTTCAGGTGTTTAAATCTAAAAAACAACCACACTGACCTATAGATATTTTTTGCTTTAAATGATGTATGATCCATATTCTAATAAATAAAAATAATAATTTTAAATCCTTGATAGTATAAACTTGAGGAGTGACCATCCTTAATGAGAAAATCAACTGGTCTTCTCCCTGTACCAAGGTGGTTATATATGGTCAAAGTGGAGATAATTTTAAATTTCAGTATCAAAAGATTCTATTGATATGCTTAAAATTATCTCCTCTTTCACCATATATTGCTAACTTCGTACAGGGAGATACTGACATAGGTTTCTCATTGATCTTTGTGTAGTGTCCGTAAATTTTAGATAAAATCAAAAGTCCCATGTAGATATCAATAATGTATTATAGAGAATCACATAGAAAATACATGTTTTTACTACAATTTTAACAATTTACAGTCTCACAACTAAAATCAACTCATTTTCCCTTTATGAAAAGCACATATCTTTTAAACTTTACTTAAGGCACTTAAGATAGGCACTATCATTGATATTAAGATAATGGAATTATAGAACATTTGCTATAATTTATTTTTTTGCAGTTAATTTACATGCAGTGAAACATTCAAACATATAACATACAATTTTAAACACTTAAAAATAATTATCAATTAAAATATTAGTAAAATAACTATAGTAAAATAGTAAAATAATTAGTAACTATATAGCCAAAATTTGTAACCTTCTCTATTGAAATGATTTTTTTTAGTATATGACAAATGAAAAGCCCTTATTGTGATAATTTTAAATCAAAGATTAAATGTAAATGATCTATTGTTTGTAGTATTTTTATGAAAAAAAATGCCAGATTAATAAACATTTCATATGGTGAAAATTTTCAACAAAAGGCACTTTTTCACTAAGCTTATTTGTGAATCCAGAAAAACAAATTTGGGGTATGTAATATATACAGAACATATTTTCAAATTGCAAATTGCATTCCATTCAAACTGTTAAGATTTTAATGGATGGTCACCAAATTTTGGCTAGAGAATCCTTACTATAAAAAGTCATTGCCTTTCACCTAATGTTAATAAATACGTGTATATATATTCTGACATTTTTCCTGTATACTATACAAGTCATAAATATAATTCTAAGTTACAAATATAAACAAAAATATCATTTTAAAAAATTTATTTCCAATAATTTTCTCATGAATTTATATTTAAATACATCTTTTCCCACCTTATACACACACACTGAACATTTCACCTTACGCACACATGCTGTTCATACATAAACTGTTGTTGAATTTAAAACTTTACCCTCAGAATCAATCTCCTTTTCAGTGCAAGCTGCACTTTGATTTATTTTTAGGATAAAACTGTGCACTATCACATTCTGCATGACCGCTATTGTTCAAGAGATTAAAGAAAATCCTGTAATGTAAAAATCAATCATGCAGTAGAATTTAATCCCTGACGAACTAAATTCTTATTGGTACCATCAATAGAAAAAGCAGATTGTAGAACATTTACAAAAAGTCAGCATCTTCAAACACTTTTTATAAAATCATATCAACAATCATATTTCACGAATAAAATGAGACAGACATCCTGAAAAAGAAACAAACACTGTCATTCATAATGTTGTTTTCAAATGTTTATATGTGCCGCTTGAATAGGGAGAAGTCTATGGTTACAATTAAATGCAACGGTACAATTTATGCCGACGATTATTTGTGACAGTTTGACATTCCTTTGAGCATATGTTATGAAATTTCCATAATAGCGGAACCCGAGGTAAAATTTCCGTAAATGGGCCAGTAAAACCCGTATTGAGCCAGTAAAACCCATATTGAGATAGTAAATCCATATTGGGCTAGTAAATCCATATTGGGCCTAGTTTTCCGTATTTGTCCTGTTAAACAATCAATATTTAATCTAAACATCCAGTATTGAATGGGCAATTTTGAACATATTTTACATGACTGGTTAATAAGAAATGATAATAACTGAACTTCAAAAATCCTCATATCTTATGTGACATATTTTAAAAACTGTTTACTCATATGATGACTTCTTTTTATTACATATTTTTAAATGCAGAATGATCAAGTTTGAACAAGTGGAATTTAGTTCCCCTGTGTTCATCACTTAGCATTAACGATTCATGGATAAAAACTCTTGGTACTATATGTAAGTAACATTGTATATATAGCCTACTTCACCCTTGTAACATGAGTTTTATGCAATACTTTGTCACAAGATTGTGTTGTGGATTATTTATGTCAGCAAGCTTAGCCATTCAGGCCCTGCTAACCTTTAGTATTTTTTTTTCTGACAGAATTTAGATGTGGACTTAATTTAGAAATGGAAAGAAATGGGAATAAATGAAATGGTCATCATGCTTTCTTTGTGTATAATTAAAGTACCATTGATAGTGTGGTGTGCTTATTTTATTATTGCCCACAATCATCACCTTACCAGAAATTAACCATGTTGCCTTTTTTATTTTATATCAACAGGACTCCAATCCTTTTACGGCTATTGTTAACACTTTTTCAAAAGAAGTTACAAACTAACCAGGAAGAAAGAGTAAAGGGATCCATATGTTCCATATATGGTATCCTTTTATTTACGATAAATCCGGAAATAAGTGCATTCCAGCGAATGCTCACAGTCTTGTGTATAAGAGCACGTGCTGAAGATACGGTACAACATCAGTTATAATTATAAAATCAATACCAATCAATGTATATAAATTGGAGATACCTCCTAATGATTGAGAATTGTTATGTTGATTGGAAGCTTTCTTGGATGTTTTAACTATTTTGAAAATATTATATTTAAAATTTAAATATTATTTTATACACCTGTAAAGTTTGATCTATGAACTTAAATCTTCCAGTCAAGATAAAAAAAATGTTTTATTTAGGCCATAATAAAAAAATATCTTAGACTCTCATCCTCCACCTTGATTATTTCAGCCCCTTCTGAAATTTTTATTTTGTTTTGTTTTGCTAAATTTTTGCCATCTTCCTTAAATTTTACAGTATTGTCACCATAATTGATAAAAAATAAAATTTTTCCACCTGCCCTTGATTTTTCAAAATGATGGATGAGAATCAAAGATTTTTTTTATAATGGCCTTATGTTGTCTATTGTTACTTCCTATTTCAGTGTAAATTTTTTATGTGCAATTATTTAGTAATTATTCATGTTCATTTACATTTTCTCTGTTCATATCTTTGAATTTCCAGCATTTTACTCGCATATTTGGTATGAAATCATCAGTTCAATGTTACATCTTAATAGAGGTGATCAAATTGAACAATGTTATTCCATGTAAATTTGCCAACAGGAAAATGTACATTGAATAAATACTTCAACAAGTTGCATATAAAAAATTTACGTTATTAATACTGTCATTCATTAAAGCAGTGAAACCTTGTTATAATGTCCAATTTTATGAGTACATATCTGAATATTTTGACAAAGTTTCAAATTTATCCTTCCATTTTATAGTACATAGAAATTCACCTTTTGAGGAACCATTAATGTTATCAGATAACAGCTGCAAAATTGAACATTTTTAATGAGGTTTGACTGTATTCTTTTACTATGTAACCTCACCATTGTGGGGAAGACGTATTGCCTTTTCTCATCTTCTTTTATATTTTGCATAAAGTTGGACAACCATCTAGAGGGATGCATGCAATGAAAAAAAGTTAAAATGATAATTTCCAGGATGACTGCCAAAATAGGAAGAAAATTTTAATATGAAGAGATACTCATAACCAATAATATGAACTAGGAGGACAAATCCAGTATCCAGGACATCCATTAATACATGGAAAGAAGCCTCACTACTTTTAAAGACATTTGAATTCATTTTAAAATAGCAAGATATAATTATGAAGCAAGTCAAGTCTTGACTGGCCAAAACTTATCAGTCTTCTTTCCTTATCTTTTTTAAGTAAAATTGTGTTCAGAATATTAAAAGATTTTTGCATACTTTACAATGACAATTTTATTTTTTCTTGATATTTGCATATTTTGAGATATGAATTAATCATTTTTGTTATTTTTAGCTTTTTAGTAGATTAAATAAAATAGGGATAACACTGTCAGCTAGAAGTAAGACCAGAATATTAGAAGAAGCCTCAAAGATTAGCATGCAGGGCATTGTGGATCATCTTAAAACCACTCCTCTCTTAAAAATTACGGCAGATAATCTTGATGTATTTATTAGATCCAGCAACTTGGCTGTTGATATAAGAAACAGAGATCTTCATCTCTTCACTGGAAATGCTGTGTCATGTCGGGTTACAACACCTGATATGGATATAACAAAACCCACTGTAGGAACAATCACAGCAACAGACCTACAATTAACTGAGGCAGAAATGGAACAACTAAGAAAGGCCTATACAGTATTGGTATTTGAAATGATATTTAAAGTATTTATTCAATTATTGTAATTACAAAACTTTTTATACTTATAAACAGGGCTGCCAACTTGAAAACCATTGAATTTCATTTTGGACTTCAAGGGCCTGGAAAAGACCTTGAATTTCAAAATATTTGGAAATATCCTTCAACAAACCCTTGAATTTGATGAAGTAAGTATCAATTGACCATGTGTAAACAAATTCTTGAAAATTCCTATCCTAACCTAGAATTTTTTTTTATAATTTTATTCCTTGAAAAAAACTATAATATTAATCGTCATCGGGACTGGCCGGGATAGCAGCTTCTTTTGCAAGCTCCGAAACAGCGCTGACGTCTTACTCCTAGCTTCGCGTCGACGACATTCACCGCTGCAGACAGCCCTTTCTGTTACTTTTTGCGGGAAAAAGTCAAATTTGATTTTTCTCTCGTTTCCTTATTTTCATTGTTAACAGACATGAAATAATTTTAAGCACGCATCATTTTTTGTCTTGTTAGTTCATTATTTGCAGAGAATTTGGTATTTTTTAAAAAGGGACTACATTTTTTGTGTTTGCGTTGGAGTGCTGCGTTTTGTTTACATTGCATGAAAAACATGGCTTCGTAGTTTCAGATTCTGCAAGGCAGTTTTCTGGATGTATGTTGCATTCTAAATAAGATTAATCACATGAAACATGCAGCGTTACGGAGCTGGTCAAAAGAGATATGATCAATGTAGAATTAATCCTTTGCCGCAGGCCACACGAGCCCAGGTGCGAGAAAGGGGTGCTACCACATGGCACACCTGTTAGCTATATGTAATACTGGGTGTATGTCAATGGTCTTGAACGAATGGGGATCATGAGCGAGGGAAGTGATTATTCAAAGCAAAACATTAACAGATTTGAATCCTTGAATCTGCAGATTTCAAAATAGTGGCAACCCTGTAATAAATATAAAATAACCCAACAATATACCGCTTTCACTCAAGGTGGTACAGGAGTTTAAAAATTTTCAGATAGAATTCTCTGATATTTTCATGACTTACTCTTTGTTATAAGAATATACAGAAAAAAAAGAAAATTGGTGTCACTGGCCATATAAGCATGAAATCTGTCATGTAAAGACAGACTATTTTGATTTAAATGTGATGAAAAATTGCTACTTTTAACAAAATCTTTTCTTGATTTGATGAATTATTAGCTAGTTTACTTACCTTCAATTTACATGGGGGTCACGGATCTTATTTTTGAGTAAACTGCAAAAGTCTTGATTTTTTTTTCAGTTGTTTCTATACACATTATCTCCCTTTAATAGAAAGGAGTTTTCAGTGAAAAGGTTCAATATTTTGTATTATCAAATTTAACTATAACAAGACATATAAATGATGCGCAGTTTTAAACTCCTGTACCACCTTTATACATGTAATTAATTTGAGAAGCCATCAAACTACAAATTCAGAAACCTGGGAAACTGATCTTTTTCCAAAACCACATAAATTGAAATTAATGAATATAAGTACTTTCACAGTATGTAATATAGACATGGTTTTGAGGAGAATTGTTATATAGAGTTTATTTCAAGTCAATGTAATGTTATTTTGTTTATACTGCAACATTAACAAAGCGAATTTTATGTAAAATTTATCGGTAAAAGTGATGATTTAAGAAGTGATGTGGACGTCATGAAACAATCTCTACATTAACATATTGCTGAGGTAATTGAGAAAGTGTTATTTAGTTTGTGACTGTATATCACTATGTTTATATAGTCAATGTAGCTTACTTCGTAAATAGAAAGGTTGAAGTATAAAAAAGGGATAAAAGGAAACATCTACAATGGCTGAAAATTACAATCTGCCAGGGAAGTACACAGGAACAACACAACTTTATATTATAAGTGATGGCAGTGATTTATCATTGCTCTTTTATGTTTTATATCTAGATCACGAGAATACTGAGTGAAATGAAAGGTTTTCAATGGATGGAAAAGCTTATACCGACCCATATCAGGCATTCATATTCAGCTGCTATGTCAACAAAAAGTGAAGTATTTCAACTACCAATTCAGCATAAAAATGAAGCTAAATATGAAGACTGCATTGACATATTAGACTGTTTTGAAAAGTTCTTGCAGAAAGTTTTCAGAGAAGCTCATGGTTTGTATAACAACCCACTATCATGAGATATGTCCTTACATTGAAAGCCACAGTGTTATGCTTTTTACCAATCAATCTATCATTCTTGTTTCATGCATGAGCTAATTATATTTTTCTGTCAGTAAATGAGTATTTTTTGATAATCATAAATCTGAATTATTTCTTCTATAATTATACAATTTTGTTATATACAAATATAAAAATCAATTCAAAGGTTTCAAAGGTAATATTAGGAATTGCAACTTCTGTGGATTTGTGTAACGATTTTGGTAATTATGTCTCCCCCCTCTTAAAGACCAAACTGCCTATTCAGTTCTACCATTGATTTTTTTCTCAAATTCCGCGACAAAGTAGTTTGTGACTTGAAAGAAAATTTTCGGCGAAAAAAATGGGGGGTCACCGACTTAATTTTGTCGCTATGGTAACTCAAAGTTGGCAGTCTTTCCACAATTATTGTTATCATTTACACTTTCTTTAAATGAGTGCTATTTCTTTATTTTGAAACCTAGA
>MJUU01038983.1:0-10502 GCA_002080025.1 Modiolus philippinarum
CAGGTAAAACAGTATACCCCCTCCTCCTCCGGAGCGGGGGTATAAAAACCATAGCCCCCCTTTCAAGGTAGATGGTCTGTCCCTAATTGTTTCAGAACGACATGCAAATATTTTTTTTTTTTTTTTTTTGAAATTATTTTAATTTGAAATGCAAAAAGAAAGTTTATGTTACTTTTTTCGATAGTATACAAACTTTATTTGAAATAAAAATGTTTCGGGTTTGTAAAAAAAAAATCCACATTACACACACAAAAATAAATTCACCAAAACATGACACGGGAACTTCCTGACATACTACAACAGGTATTGTTTTATTTGGTTATAGAGGCCCTTCCTTTAACATTTTAACCTTATATGAAATAATTGACATTTCATTACCTAAATTTTATTATTTTCAATTTCCTTCAAACCGACGACATGTGGTTTACCATGAATGGTATTCGACCAACATACACTGTATCGACTATGTCTGTATCCTACCTGGAATAATTTACTTTTTACCTAATCATGTTTAAGATGCATATTAATTTTTTTTTTACATTAAGCCACACATTATACTTGTGCGATGATACCGGTACTACATTTTCTCATGACGTCCGGGATTTATGAGTATTTGAAGTCTGTAATATTCGCTTTTGTGGGCGTCATCTTCAGTTATTTTGGAATACTTATCTGAGAGAAGAAGGGGTTGAATCCATATAAAAATAATGGAAAAATAAGTGACAAATCTTCATACCCAATAACATTTTAAGCATTACGTAAAACGAGACAGATAATCTTTAGTTTGGGAATGTAGAAGCCGTCATCTTTCTATTATTAGAATGAATGTATAAATTTTCTTGTAAGGTACAATAAAGTGAATTACCGTAATTTGGAACTTTTTAAGAGAATGTACATAGAAATGTCAGGCAGAGACTGACACATGACAAATTTTAAAAATCTATTAGCATTTTGGAATCACAAACCCCCTTTTTTCTCCAATATTTAGTTCGGTTTTTAATTTTTGAATTTAGAGTAATAAATTACATAGAAAGCACTAAAAATATGTAATTAGGGGAGATAACTCTTTGATTTTGCACACAATTTAGTTGCTTTGATAAGGAATTTAAGAATAATATTTTGAGCGAGCCATCCATGGTAGATATGGAAAATTGTATCTTTGTTTAGACATTTGTATATGTTCAGCTTTTGAATGGAACTAAAAATTCAGTGGGATTAATTTTGCCATGTGCCAGTCATTTTATAGGGTCTGCCTGATTTCTTCCTGAACAGCATCTTAAGTTTTTATGCTTTGAACTACGTAACCTATGTTATACTCATATGTTACACTGCGTAACTAAACAAAGATGGAGATCGTTTACTAAGCTACTTTTATCATTAATGTTTATCTTTTCCTTATATGACTTATAACTCTTTTTTTTTGCCATGACAAAGAAATATGAAAAATAAGAAAAAAACAAAAAGTAAAATATAAACATAGGATGATAAAAGTAGCTTTGTAAACGACATATAATTCGGTCTAAGGCCGAATCTACTTTATCTTCACTTTCGCTACTTTAAATATTATGATGGAGAATATATCAAGTG
This sequence comes from Modiolus philippinarum, assembly GCA_002080025.1. Taxonomy (NCBI): domain Eukaryota; kingdom Metazoa; phylum Mollusca; class Bivalvia; order Mytilida; family Modiolidae; genus Modiolus; species Modiolus philippinarum. Next base: position 1,588 of record MJUU01038983.1, read on the forward strand.
ATATTTATTTCAATGTTTAGTCATACGACTTTTTAAAACGCATATATTTGTCCTAGCATGTATCATATGCATCATTTAATCTCGTTATATTGTTCAGTCAACTAAGCTAAATTTATGTAAATTCTAAAACCGAAGGATAAACTCCCACCATCGTAGTTTTGTCCTTAGCTATATTTGATATTTCTGCTAATTATACCCCAGCAAACAAAGTTTGGGGGTATATAGGAATCACCCTGTCTGTCTGTCTGTCATTCCGTCTGTCCGTCCATCTATCCACACTTCTCGTAAGCGCAACTCCTCTTAAACCACTGGAAGGATTTTGATGAAACTTTACACAATGGAAGGACACTATATGGAGATGTGCATGAAGGAATATAGTTATTGTCCAAAACCAGGAAGGGGAGATAATTCAACTTTGACTTTTCGCTGATTCCCTATGTATGAGATACCTCGTAAGCGCAACTCCTCTTCAACCACTGGAAGGATTTTGATGAAACTTTGCACAAAAGAAGGACACTATATGGAGATGTGCATGAAGGAATATAATTATTGTCCGAAACTAGGAAGGGGAGATAATTCGACTTGACTTTTCATTGAATCCATATGTTTAGGTAACCTCGTAAGCGTAATTCGTCTTAAACCATTTGAAGGATTTTGATGAAACTTACAAAGGAAGGACACTATATGGAGACGTGCATGAAGGAATATAATTATTGTCTGAAACCAAGAAGGGGAGATAATTTGACTTTGACTTTTCGTTGATTCCCTATGTATGGGTTACCTCTTAAGCGCAACTCCTCTTAAACGACTTCAAGGATTTTGATGAAACTTTACACAAAGGAAGAACAAATATGTAGATGTGCATAAAGGAATATAATTATTGTTTGAAATCAGGAAGGGGAGATAATTTGACTTTGACTTTCAGTGATTTCTCCTGCAATTATCTTTTTTTCCAAGAAAAAAAATTAAGCAGAGATATTGTCAAACTGTTAGAGAGACACACTTTTTTCATTGTTATCCTCTTGAAAAGTTGTTTTCAAAGTGTTACAATGAAATTTCTCTAATGCTGATGATTTTTGTGTAAAATGTCAAATACCGGTAGGCTAAAAAAGGTGAATTTCATATTTGTCTGATTTAGAACAGAGTATTTTCATTGGAATCCTTGTGAAAAGTTCTTTCTTGAAGATTATATCATTGTGTCCATACTTGTATTGTGTCCACACTTGTACTGTGTCCACACCTGTATTGTGTCCACACCAATTTAAATTTGCACTTATCATATCGATCCAGGGTTCAATGAGCGGGAGGTATATTTGGCTGCCGTTCGGCGACATCTCTTGTTCAGATTTGGTTTGGTTTTATCCATTTTAACATTTTTTGAAATTATGGATTTCCTTTGTTTGGGTTCTAGTGCTGCTGATGAGGAATAAATTTCCGAAATGGCCATACAGCTCATTAAAATTATTGCAGTTGGAGTTGACATATGTGTTATTGTCTCATGTTCATTTACTTCATATCCTTTCGTAAAATATATACACCAGGACTGAAGTTCGTTTATGGACTCCATGAATTTCAAGGGTAGAATATCAATCATGATATAAAAATTAAAAATCAACAATTAAAATATAATAAAACAAAAATAAAAAAGTATAAAAAAATGTAGTATCAAAAAATTGTTCACCGAAATCTCCGTTTGTGAAAGACTCGTATTAAATGCTCTCCAGTTACTGAAAAAAAACATTCGTCTTATGTCAGAGGTCAATAAAGCATTATAAAAGTGTTTTAATCTGTGAAAAGTATCCTAAATAGCGTGTTCACATCTGTGAAGAGAATCCTAAATAACGTGTTCACATCTGTGAAGAGTATCCTAAATAACGTGTTCACATCTGTGAAGAGAATCCGTTGTTATCACGTCCTTCTTTTACCTACAATAAAAATATCAGAGTGTATAAATCATATTTCCGGAACTATTTCACTGTTTTGTGTACCTTTCATTCAGATTCATAGAAACATCAAAGGCTAAATGTGACTGTGTAATATAGATAACATTTATATTTTGACTGCTTAAAAAAGATTACATGTATCCCATATAATATAGCAAGTGAGCCAGACTTCTAGAATAACTTTAGAATTAAAATGATTTTTCTTTTCTAGAATCCTTTAAAACATTTTCTTGAAGTTTGATGAATGGCTAAACTTGGTGTTAAAACACGATCAATACAATATTTTGTATATCTTTTGGATTCAATTTATCATACATTGTTTTGTGAACTTTTTTGGATTGAGGGAAATGGTCATAAATATATTCAACATTCATGTAGCTCTTAACATTTCAAACTGAATAAATTTAACAATAATATACTATGCTAAAATACCTAAACAATGATTGACAGAAAACATGCTTTTATTTTTTCTTTCATTTATGTAATTCTAAATGAGATGGCTTCATTTTTTTTTTTCATTTTGGCTTTTCCAATGAGATCCTATTGGGCATTTGTTATATAGTCCTTCCTTCTGTACTCACGCACTGTTGTTTGTTTTGAAGAGAGAAAACAGGGTTTGTGACCTCATCTGTCACGACAATTCGTCAGCAGAAATACAGAAAGGAATTTATGTTTTCTTTGAATATTACAATATGTATCAAATGTTTATATAGAGTACATTATTTATTTAAGCCATACCGGGTTAAGAAGTGGTTTGTCAGATGAGTAATAGCGTCTCCTGGTAACAAGACAAACCATGGCAACGGCAAGACAGACTACTATAGTCAAAGTTACTGCTATTACAACTATCAAAGCAACTGTTGTTTGTGTAAATTCTTCTTTTGTGTCACTGTTTGCTTCTTTATTCATCATTTGACTTTCAGTTTTCTGCAAAAAAATGTCAACATTTTTATTGATGGACAAACAAGTCCATAGGGCCCATACCTGGAAACTGAAATATAAACATGCAATGGTGATATACTGACATTTGGTTTTGGTTTTGATCTGCACTTATGAGACTTAAGTTGTCGAAATGCGCATATGCAGAAAATTAAATTAATGAACAGAAACTTCGGTATTTTGTTATTCATTACCACTGGGTAGATACCTCTGCTGGTGGACCATTAGTCCCCGAGGGTATTCATCAACCCAGCAGTCAGCACTTCGGTGCTGACTCGAAACTCGTTTGTATTGAAACTTGGAATATCTACATTTTGTAAAATTTTGTTTAAAATTAAGGAATATCTCCCTCATGCATAGCTCTGTCCTTAGCTGAATTTTGGTTTTTCTATTTCGATCCTTTTAGTAATTTGTTTTCTATCAGCGTTAACGTGTGTTCCGGTTAATGGATTTTCCAGATGTTCTGGTTTTGATCTGCACTGATGAGACATAAGTTGTCGAAATGTGCATATGCAGAAAATTAATTAACAGTAACTTCGGTATTTTGTTAAAAATACCTTCAGGGAACAACTATGTTACGGTTGTGTAAAGTCAGTTTACTGTTATTGCGTTAATTTTTCAACAACAATTGAAAAAAAAACATATTTGTCGATGAAAAGGATGGTTTTATAAGTGAGTGTCGTGAAAAAATGCTGTGTCATTAAGAGCGTATTATGCATATAAATTTTATATACTGGTATATATAATTAAAAAAAACTTATTTCAATACTGTAAATCCAAGAAGGTTAATTGCTTTTTTATTTATTATACCTATAAAAATATTTTGTTTTCGGCATTTACTTGATATAACACTTTTTTTGTATTATTTTAGTTGTCAAGCCCCACTAAACAGCTTTAGATATTTCCCCTTACCGAAACTGGAAATTGCGGAGTAGCTGAAACCTCATTCTCAGATTGTAGCTTGTCCACAAACAAAATCATTGCGGTTTCATATCTCATTTCAGGTGATAGTTCTTCTGCCTGAAGGAATAGAAATTGGCAAATTTTCAAATAAAAGTATATGAATAATTCAACATGTTAACATAAAGTAAAGTCATATAAAAATATAACTAAAAGCGGTTAAGAAGAATCCCAAATCACCATATTACAAACTGCTTAAAGTGTCTGAATTTCCTATTTCAATAATATTAGTCAGGTTCCAGATAAGTACCTGGTATCATGCTTCTCTGTTACATTGGTTTAAATTTCATGTTGGCGAACTTGCTTTTGTGATGTCTTATCATTTACATGTTTTTCAGTAATTTTCCTTATTTGACTTACTGTTGAGTAAGCGGTATTAAAACTGAACATCCTTACTACAGTTAATGGTTAATTCTATTATTTGACATTTTTGGTTAGTGCTTGTGTTTACTGTACTCAAAAAAGTACATGTAGTGATGAACCAAGCTCAAACCATTGAATGTGTTTTGATTATGCAACACACTTTACTGAAAATAACACAACAGAAACAGTAGTATTGCCAGGAAAGAAATCAACAACATGAAACCAAAGAAAACCAGATTTTCACCTGAAGCATGGTCGAAACCCCACCCCCCTCAACTAGTGTCCGAAAGTGTAAGAAATGGATGATCTGCAGAGCTAAAAGTTCTGTCATTTCGGTGTTTATTTGTATAGTTTAACACTGAATCAACGTTTCTTTTGGTTGGCTGTTAGTTCTGGAATGTATAACCAGCGGGGTCGTCCAGATTTTCGGTGCTGGCCCAAAACAAATACCAAGGAACAGAAATTTATAAAAGAAGATTAAGGAATATTTCTCTAATCGCAATGTTGTATCCTCAAGTGATTTTGGCGTTATTTTAGTCATATAGTTAATCCATTTCATGCAAGCTCCTCTATTTATCTTAAAATGTTTGAGGTCCATCTACAGTTCTAAAAGGATGAGTTGCAATAATTATTTTACGAAAGGATATGAAGTAAATGAACATGAGACGATAACACATATGTTAACTCCAAATGCAATAATTTTAATGAGCTGTATGGGCATTTCGGAAATTAATTCCTCATCAGCTGCACTAGAGCCTAAGCAAAGGAAATCCACAATTCCCATAAATGTTTAAAATGCATAAAACCAAACATTTTTTTCCGGTTCACATAAAATTTCGATATAATATGCTCCAATGTAACTTACTGTATGTGTATTACGATAATCTGTACAATAAAATATCAAAACGTTCATGTATAATTCACGTGATCAAAACAATAAATAGAGTATGAACAGAATTAAGATTGGCAAGTTGCAAAAACAACAATGAACATTATTTTGATATTGAAATATTGTGCGTATGGTGATATTCTATCAACGATACAACCCTTTTATAATCAATTCCGTTTTAGAAGAAAAATAATACAGTTTAATAGTTTTCTCTTTTTTTGTGAAAAAAAATCTACACCCAAATCTTCATTTTCTGCCATTTTCTGGTAATTTTGTGTATATTAGTATTTTTACAGCGGGAAAAACATATAAGAAAAATATGTGTCAAACTCAGGTTGAATATGCCCATGTAGCTTATTTTTTCAAAGGTCAATGCTAATTGTCATAAAAAGGTACATAGGAAGTGAGCTAATTTCAGTGGAATTATCCATGTTTTGAAAAAAAAATTCAATACGGTTACAACTGCAAATGTGTATCAAAGAATTTATGCTTTAACCCAATTCCTTTTTGTCAAATCAATGGGCTATTTAGCGTCTTAATGTAATCCATCGTTTACTATAATGTCGGGATTTGTCATTTACATAATATTCCTGAAGAGTAAGCAGTAGTAAAATTTGAAGCTTACACAAATCATTCAACCTTAAAAACAAATTAATATATAGAGAAGATAACTGGAAACACTTACAATGGACGAAAATTACAATCACATGCCACATTCTACCAGGGAACGGCACAAGAAAAAACAATAAAAGACAAACGTAGACAACGATGTGAACTCGGGATAGCCGGACTTGGTACCGGCACTAGCATGAGCTAGCGGTTTATTGATACCCTAACAAACATTTGTAGTTGCATCTTTTGTGACTTTGTTTCCAACTTCTGAAAGCCAATAATCATATCTAATGAAAAAATCTTGTCAAAATACAATTGAAATTTAGGTGCTTCCAAAAAGTGAAGACCAATTATGTGGTGTGTATGTTTTTTTCCTAAGTCTATTTTCTATCCTCTATTTAGGGGGATTAATATCCACTCAACCACACATTTTAGGTATGTTTTTGGTTCCGAATAGGGTATAAATACAAATTTCGAAAAATTGATATTCCATAACGAGCATAACAAGTTTTTATGATTTTTTCTGCAATAAAAATTTCTCGTTTTTCATTTCGGTGAAAAATTTTCAACATAGTCCTAAACACCTTCAAGTCCATAATATTTACAATATATTCAAAATGCCTATTTGTTGTCATTTTAAATTCAGTTCACAGCTGAAACATACTATATACAAACATCTCATTATTTATAACAATTAAAGTCAGTCATATGATAAATCTTTCACTTACTGCATACCTTTAAGAACGAATGTATACAAAAGAACACTTTATACATTCAGTAACCTAGTTTCACACATTCATCCACAATAAATTACAGTAAGTAGTAGATCTTAATCAGCAAATGACAATGTTAAAATGAAATGAAAGGAGATGACGAGATGACTACTAATATTTAATTACCTTCAAAAATATCTCAAAAATCTTGTGTTGTTTCATGTCGATTTGTTTCACCTGTTTGACAATGGCTTTGAAATATATTCCTGATTTAATTGTCTGTACTGTAAAGTAACTGTCATACCCGGGTGGATATGCTGAAATTAATACATACGTAAAAGAAAATTAGCTTACACAGCAAAAATCATCATGACAATACAGAGAAAAAATTATTTTGTGAACGCGAGTCAAAGAATTCTCATTCCTGTATTATATCTGATAAATTATCATGTGGCGGTAGTTAAAGTACACATTTTTATCAAAGGAAAATCTTTTTGACCATTTATCAGCCAGTAAATTACAGTAGGAGCAACATTTTTGGCCAAGAGTCAGTCTACAATTCTGTATTCCACTCTTCCTTAATTAAGACAAAGGTTGCCAAGCATTCAAAATACATTAAAGAACATTATAATGTGGGAAATTATGGCTCTTTTTACTTGAACTCGTGTTCCTTGTTAACAAAACCTGGTCAAATTCGTATTAGACCCTAGTACCAAAGGAATACCCCATTCTGACTGGTCAAATTTAATATTGTAGATTCAAACTCTAGAAAACCTGGTTAGTCGGGCTCAAATGACGTGAAATGACTACCCTATCAGAATTTATTTTATAAAATTGATGAGTCCAACTCAAGAAACCCTGGTATGTCTGGTTCTAATTGCGCAAAATAGCAACCCCGTCATAATTTATTTTCCAAAAAGATTCTCATTCCTTTGCAACTTAATACTTCCAAGTAAAAACGATTTTCATGTATAAATATACAAACATATAACTATGTACATGATATTTTATCCTACAATTAGTCATGCTAAGAAAAGAACGGCCGTTTTTTTTTCGGTGTAACACCCGCGGCGCTAATTATCACTTCTTGATGTTGTTCTGATGATTATTACAGAAATTTGTGTTTCCATGGCAATTGTCCTCATCTTTGCAGTTAAGTCGATTGAGCATAAAATTTGCTCAGAGGGGAGTCTTTGATGTAAGACCGGTGGAAATTTCTTAGCATGATTGTTGTTAACAATTTTTGAACACAACATGCTAAAGAAAAATAAAAGGAATAATATGTCTCACTTGTTGCAACTGAAAATTCTATATCTGTCGGAACTGCATCCATATCCTTGGCCAGTATTTCCACCTCATTTCCAGATACGTCAGGTACAGAATGAAAACTAAGCTCTTTATTCTGTAATATATTTTTAGATGTATTAACAATATGACATGTTTGTAAGGCTAACATATCGTATCAGATAAGTAAAGAGTCTGCTATTGAAAGGTCGTAGATCATCCCAGTATTAAGTGAAAAAGAAATCTTGAATCACAGTTCGGACCGAAACTTTAAAATTTTCCAAAAGGGGCATATATCTATTAAAAACCTTTTTAATGATTTTATGAGACGGAAGTTTTTGAAGCCTTGATTAATAAGGCAGTCACGAAAATAACTATGTCAAAAGAGAAAATCTGTATAATTTGTGCTAGCTCTCGCGTTACGAATCAATTGTGAAATATACACTCCGTAAGCAGGAGAAGTGGAAATCTTCTGTCCATGTTAGTTAAATTCGAGAAGCAAATAAAACCAGAGGCTCCCAGGAGCCTGTATCGCTCACCTGGTTTTCAGTTGCCACAATCAAGGTAACAATTTAAGTTATACAGTTAATCTTCAGTTTCTCAAACTTTCGTACGTCCAACACCTCCAATATCTTGAACTGTTTTTAAAGTCTGATCATGTTTTATTATATTTCTTTGTTGGGATTTTTCGATAAAAAACGTTCTTGTTAAAGACCACTTTCGACACGTTTTGAAGTCGAAATGTCATTTGAAAATGGCAGTCAACAAACAATTTTCAACATCGATTTTGAAGTCGCAACATCAATATCTATTTGGAAATCAAATTTCTTTGAAATCAGAAAATGCTGAATTTTCCCGCCTTTTTGGAAGCCATTTTAAATATGACAGTCAACGAACAATTTTTAGCATCAGCTTTAAGTTGCGACATCAAGACCTATTTGGAAACCAAATGTCATTGAAATCGGACACTGTTGAATTTTCCCGCGTTTTTTGGCAGCCATTTTGAAAATGGCAGTCAACGAACAATTTTCAACATCGGTTTTGAAGTCGCAACATCAATATCTACTTGGAAACCAAATTTCATTGAAATCGGACAATGTTGAATTTTCCCGCCTTTTTTTGGCGGCCATTTTGAAAATGGCAGTCAAGGAACAATTTTCAACACCGGTTTTGAACTCGCAACATCAAGACCTATTTGGAAACCAAATGTCA
>MJUU01038983.1:11648-37788 GCA_002080025.1 Modiolus philippinarum
CCAGAATCAAATGGTCGTCCCCTAAACATAATTTTTATATCTCTAAGTGAGATTGAAGGATCTAGCACCTTATAAGATCTTGAACGAGTCCCTGAAGAAATTAGGTCCTCGCAATATAAAAAAGTCTACGAGCAGAGGAGTACAATTCGTGCCCATTGGTATACCAACTTGCTGTTGATAAATAGCACCTCCAAACTTGACAAATGTATTATTAATCAAGCATCGCAGCATACTTTTCCTTTTAAATTGACTTTTTAAATGCGATTTATAATCTAAAACATCAATTTATTTCAATCAACAAAGGCTTTTTGAATGATACCTTTAATTCGTTTGTCATGATGAAGCATGGTATAGAGTGTAAAAAAATCAGAAGTTTTGAGGGGATGTATTCGAGAAAATGAAAGGGATTTACGATTTTTCAATAAATCCTTCGAATTTTCCACATGTCATTTATGTCACTTCGGGCATGAATAGTTTCTGTGCTTTCACAGTATGCGTAATGCCTGTCTTTGACTGCACACAAAATTTTAGTGAGTTCAATAGTTGAACAAGGTAAAGATCCAGTGATGCATTTATTCCTTGTACATGTTAGCGGCAATAGGCAAAATCATGCATTAAACTTATTTCCTAGGCAATAAACTAATACATAGGCACTTACTAATTGCCTGAAATTCTCAGGCATTTGGCTTATTTCCTGAAATTATTGATGTGAAATTTTGACTATTTCCTAGGCAGTAATGAATGTTTTGAAATGACATAAAGACATTATTCTTTAGAAAACTTTTCAATTAATTCCAATATTTGTACAACGAGGACATTAAATAGTGTTACAAGCAGCTTTAAAACTCAATCTTTAACCTCATATTAACATTTATTAACACTTTTTATATCACTTACTAATTTTAGTATAATCTGGTTACTTAGTTTGAGAGTTGTGTAGATCAAATGTCCCAATTTTAGGAAAATGAGATTTTGGGATGAAAAGGGCAAAACCAGAAATATTTTAAAGATGTTTATTTGAAAAAATATCTTGATATTTGGAATTTAATCAAGGAAACTACAATGCCTATATCGAAATCATCTGCTGAATATCATTATTCTACAAGATGTGATGGTATGTCAGTTTCTGGGAGCGAACACTTTATAACTTTATTATAAAAGTATCAGCTAAATGCGCAGGGGTTCAAATTATTTTTTTAATTGCTACCTATCAACAATACTTGTAGATTTTGTTTCTGTTAGAACATTTCCACTAATTGGATATCAAAAATATTCGATTCCAATTTTGGCAAATTTTCTAAGTCTCAAAGATCATTTAAATTTTGTAATTCTACATTGAAACCATACATTTACTCCATATCTCTTTATTGCTTATTGTGAATATTTGATTCTGTTTTTGTTATATTTCCTGAAAGTCTGAAAGATAACATGTATTTTGGGATTCTACATTGAAACCATAGTCCAAGAATTTATTTCAATTAGCATAAACACTTTCACCAATTGAATTTCCAAATTTTGAAGTTTCCTGCAAGTCTCAAAGACCCCTTATTTTACCTACCAACCATATATTTACAATCGATAATTTAATTTAATAAATATAAAGAAAAAATATGATTAGGGCCTATAACAACTCTTTTGCGTCAAACATCACTGTCTTTTCTGACAGATATAACAATAGATTTTCTAAAAAAAATCTTGGACTTTAATAGGGTAAAGGTTTCCGACAGCTATCTATTTATGATTATAAATGTGTTTATCTGCAAAATAAAACGTTGTATTTTAGTCTTATTTTATAGTTCAAAGGGTCGTTAGGCAACAAGTCTAATGCCTGGCCATTTTATTCAGGCAATATGTCTATTTCCTAGTCTTTAAGAGTAATGCCTGAATCGTTTCAGTCAATAACATGTCTGCCTATAGGCATTAGCTTATTGCCTACGAAATAGGCTTAATACCTAATTTTGCTTATTGTCGCTAACATATAGAATTTTTTTTTGTAATTTTGGTACTCAATACATATGGCAGTCATTGATTTTTATTTTTAGTTTGAATGTTCAGAGAGGACATGACTACGGCAGTAGACTACCGAAGGAACAAAGCACAAGATGTGCTGTAAATGACCTGTGACTGGAAAGGATTTCATCTTTGTCAAATGAAACTCTTTTCTATGTAGCACTACATGGTGAACTGCGATCAATGCCTTGCTCTTTGATGAGGCAGTTGCAATAATGTGTTTTAAATACAAAAGCTTTGTCTGCAGGTACAACATCATAATTGGCTTAATGTAAATATGCAGTTGCAGGCTTCACAATCATCAACTACAGACTTAGGTCGATTGCAAACACATTTTCAAGAATATGCACTAAAGATCAAATGGGTCTTACCAAATCTGAAAAAAGATTTAGGAACTAGCTCTTGGTCTTTCTCTCTTTAACAATTCTCTTGCGTAACCTCCAACATAACGATCTTGAAATTTAAATTCCAATTAATACGCTGTGGTTCTCGGAATTTCGGACCACCATCCTTAGAAATGCGTTTTCAATTATCATAAGATAACCGATAAACTCGCATGTCGGGGGGGGGGGGGGGGGGGGGGGNGGGGGTTCAGAAAATTCTCAATGTCTAACGCTCTTACGGTCTTCATATAGCGGTAGGATATAATGATCATTTTTTGTTTGGGACGTAATATATTTTGGTAAAATATTGGGTAAAATCTATGTACCTGAAAGTTTCACATTAGATGAGATCCTATTTAGCATACAATATGTGCATTTGGACAATGTGTTATTCGTAATGCAAAATGTATTGGACATCTTAAGAATATCCAAAAGGATACAGCGCATAAACAAATGCATATAACTAAAGTTTGGCTAGAGAAACAGCTAAGGACAAAACTATAAACGATAGCGATACTCCTTTATAGTTTGTCGTCTTCCAAAATATATAGTTCATTACGTAAGCGCCCCTGTAATTGGCACGTTTAGGAGTAAGACGATTTACATGGTGCCTTTTCGAATTGTTTTGACAAGCAATTAGCATTAAAAACGGTAGAGAAAGTAAAAATGGGCAAGTTTTTAGCTATACAAATGTACTTACAAAGGCAAGATAACAGCAAACACCCCATTGTTAACTTTCAAAGGAAAAATACAAGGTGATATTTGTTTCTACTAAAAGATGATTAAAACTAAAAGTTGTCCTTTTCTAAGATACTAGACTGGAAACCGACAGTTTGAAAATATAAAAAGAATATATGATAACGCCCTAAGTATCACATTTTTGGGACGCCCTTTCTGAAGCTAATTTGTGTTTTGTATCGTTCGTCATCACCTCTTCATATTTCTTCTACCAAATAGCAAGGAAGAGATATAAATTGTCGATCTGACCTTCAATCTGAGCAACTCAAAGTTAATGTTACTTCAGTATGATATCTAGGGAAGGAGTAATTGTATATGGGAGAACACTGTTATTGGGAGAAAACATGTATACGACAAAGAATTCCTCCTCTAACTACTTCATCGCTTCTAAGGAAATACCTTGTAGATCAAGACTGATTCAGACATGCTTTTCCATTAAAAAAAAGATAATTTAAGTTTTTTTTTTGTAAGAAAAGGCCTAGTACCATTTCGCACTTCTTTTATATATTATTTCTATTATACCTATTCAATTTTTTTTCTCACGAGCAATATATGGTTTACTTACTCAATTTTACATCATGCATTAAAAACACACTCCTTTTCTATTTTTCTAAAAATATATCTGGCATCATTGTTTCTAAAGAAACTAACTCTCCTTCTAGAAATCTTTTAGATTATTTAATAACTGATTTCGTATAGCTTGAAAATAATTTCATATGAATTTCTTGGATAATTTACCATGATTGTATTTATTAAAGAAGAATAGTGATGAAAGCATCATTAAGTATTTGAAATAGCCATGTAATTACATTTATAATTTCATATGGTTTTATGCACGCCTTTGCACTATTGTATAGGTTTGAAATTGAATGCATTCAATTTCATTTTGAATAAAATTAATACTAGTAAAGTAAAAATAGCTAAAACAATATTACAAAATCAAAACGTGACATACCAATTCTATAGCATTAACATCTGTTGTATATTTAGGCCAAACACATGTAATTTTATGTTGCAAACATCCATAGTACATGAAAGATGGTCCATGATCATTTCCATCTTTCAGATGTATCTTAACATCAGTAAATGCTGAACGTCTCTTGTCTGGTCCACCATCCTGTGTAAAACAATAGATATTTCAAGACCGAAATAACATTTACGTGTGTGTTTTAAATTACAAATTATCTACTCTTTCTACAAATTATATTAAATTTTTGCAAATTCTTATCAATTCTTGCATATTCCACTGAAATGTAAACCACATTGTCATTTTCCGTGGTTTTAGTTACCTGGTTGCAGGTAAATTTGTAGCAAAAATCGTTATCTGTAGTTGGGCTAAATTTAATAATCCTTTGTTCGCCTAATCCTGCACTACTCAGTAGCTAAGGGAGTTTCAAGGAAGGTAATGTTTCATTAAATTTCAACTGATATTGAAACAAAAAATAATATTTCTCAAAAATGTGGCAATTCGAAACAGTTGGTAGCAGTGATTTTTTCTGGATATGTACGGATTAGGGGAAACAAACAATATTTCATTCTTGGTCTGTTCAGAAGTACAAAAATGGTTCATACAATAGAGAACGAGACATAATGAGAAACATTCAGATATTGAAAACAGGTGAAGAAGTATAAAATTAATGTAAAAAAAGTACGTAACGTTCTTCTATTAGATAAGCACTCCATGCACCTGCAAAGTGATGTCTAACTCTTTTCCTATGCATTTTTTTTTTATTTATTTTATTTACGTCCATACATGCCCTTATTGACTATCAACGTTATATACTTACCATAACAACAACACGAATTGTATAATACTTGTAATTTTCAGAAAGATTCTCATAATCGAGTTGTCCCTTTACTGTTATCTTGCCGTGTAATGTATCAATGTCAAACACGCCACTACCATCATTCTGTAAAATAACAATGGAGACTGTCTATATTTGTATATTTCTATAATTTCTATTGCAGATTTTCTGTATTTGGGTTTTAGCTTATAAGGATGCAAAAGATGTTGGAAAAACTATAACTATTTACTCCTTATCTCTGCATTCAAGTTAAAAAGACAATGCAACTGTGAGTAAATTTTAGATATTTCGACACAATTCATACTAAATATTCCTTGATATAGTGTTGTGTAATCTAAACCCTTTCATGGAGGTCAAGGACTATAAAAATTTCTGAATTACACAGTTTTATGTTGACCTTAAACAACCATACCTGGAATGACAATCTTTAATTTACGTGCCATTAAATGATAAGTAATTGGACCCATATCATTTCAAGTACACTTATAATTGTCACAACATATATGTTTCGGTTCATGTAGATTTCATACAATTGTAACTTGTTCATTACCATTATCCCTGTGTCCTTTACAATACTGTAGGTAATATTTCCATCAAGGTTAGAGTCTTTGTCTACAGCTGTTAATGTTAATACAAGGCTACTTAATGGTGTCAGCTGTAACATATAGAAAATATATTGTGTCAATGCTAATTAGAACATATCGTCTATAATATGGACTAGTACATCTATTGGGTATCCAATTAAGCAAATATCTGCAAAAATTGTAAACTTCTGAACCTTTGATATAATAAAACTGAACTTGGCCTCAAATTTATAAATATTTGAAACATGGAAATCAAAATTATCACGTTTATTGTAACGTCAAGAATAAAGATTTCTGGCTTGCACGGTATACGGTATAAAGCAATCCAGGAAGGATGTTGTTTAATATATAGTTCATTTGGGCAATATATTAACTGTTAGTTCCCGTAAATAACCAAAATGCTTTCGTCTAACAGTTACTTTTTGGAACTTTCTTTTAAACCCCGGTGACAACATAAAATATTTCATGGTGTATCAGGCCAAACTGTTAAAGAAAAATCCTAGTTTCCTGATCGTACAAAAGTAAATGTGAAATCTGTTAGAGGTTGAAAGACAATTTGCATCAAAACTGAACTAAAAATGTAATGCACATCATCAGTGTGTCCAAAACAATACTGCAAAGTTTCGGATGTTTTTGGTGAAAGGTGTCAGAATTTCAGATCACAGAAACTGGGTACTCTTAAATAAATTTCCAAATGAATAATGGAGGAGCAAACAAAAATCATAAATCCAGAATATATGGCATTGTAAGTATCACATACCGACAGAGAGCGTAAATAAATAACAAAATACCGGAGTTACTGTTAAGACAAAGACGAAACAAACAGTCCGTAATACAAACGCTACAAAAAAAATACAGGATAAGAGTGAACACCAAAAAAACAGGAGTGTCAGCAGGTGCTCCGGAAGAGTAAGCATGACCTGCTCCTGTGTGATATCCGTCAAACACCTAGTAAAAATATATGGTGTTGAAAAATATTTCAGTAGCTGATTGGTTAATGTCATAACCCTAATTTAAAATTAATAACTTAGGGTTACAACTATATATTAATATTAATTTTAACATATTAGACGAAAGCATTTTGGTTATTTACGGGAACTAACAGTTAGTTGTAACCCTAAGTTAAAATGACATTTAAACGCAATACTTCCAAACAGAAGAAGTGAACATCTTCAATGTACTCAAGTGTCATATGTATTGAGTTTAAGATGTAAGGTAATAATAAAATACGGTGAGCACATCTATGAAGGTATGTGTCGTACTATTTCAGTACACGAATTCAAAAAATCTAGGCTCACATTTGCATTAGAGAGAAACGTGTTTCATCTATTTTATCAGACTAAAGTTATCAGTGGTATAGGTTTATCATGGACAGACTATTTGAATTCCGAGGTATAAATTTGTGTTTTTGGATTAGTGTCTATCCAAAGGATAGAATTCTATCCTATGTTACGACCCAGGTGACCAACCTCACGCAATCAAACATTAGTGATCATACTCATGCTAAAAGAATCCTTTTCAGGAAACCTCGTACACATCTTTCTGATCTCATAAAAAAACTCTGACACTCAATAGTCTAATTTCATTGAACATTAATTTGATTGCCCGAACTTTTCAACACTTAAATGGTGCCCGAATTCGTTAATTACTCACAGAATGAATTTCCCATTCATAAAATTTTGTGTGTAGATGTATGAATATGGCAGACCGATACCTTTATTTACATTTGTATGAATGGCGTAAACGTACTTCCCAGGAACCGTCAATGAAACGATGTGGCTGTTTTGAAATAAATCATAAAAGAACAACGCATTGGAAATAGAAAATCAAATTCATTAGCCGTCGAGAACAACAGTCCATTATTTACAATCTACGGAAGACGTAATGTTTGTTTACATTTCTAGTTATCAATGAAAGGAAAAGTACGGCTGTTCCACGTTGGCTGTTCCATTACACTTGTTGCGATTGTCATTTTGCAGTGTGTTCTCCGACGTCCGCGTTCGGTATACATGTAATGGCCGGCTCAAAACAAAATACTGAAAAAGTACATCGGTAAATACAAAGTATTACCTGGAAACAGTTGTCAAAGTGCATATTCCGAAACAGACGATATTTTGCAACGATCGGGGATGGAATTGACTAAATTCGAAATAGGATCAGGCAGGGGTATTGATCTGTTGATTGCCCTTCGTCGAACAATGTTCAGTGCGGGGTGTTGCGTGTTAAATGCCGTTGATCAGAGTTTGGTCAAACAAAACTTGAGATAATATCATTTGAGTATTTACAATGCATAACAATCATTTTTCAATTGCATAAGAATATATATATCATAGCGCGAATTGAGATGGATTGTTGCACAAAGAACTTGGCACAGATCATCGTTTCATGTCTTCGTGTGTTTCTTGGACGAATTATCATCTCCATAAAGAGCAGGGTATTGCTGCTCAGGTCTTTTTAGCTTTTGCGTCTTGTCAGCATTCACAAACCTTTCATTCAGGTGTCTTCTTTAGAATTAAATTTCAAACTGTACTTGATCAAGATGGTGCTGTCATTGTTTAGTCTATGTTGAGCAGGGAACCCATAATATGTCACGAATAGGTTTCTGGTATAAAATCAAAATTCTTTAGATATTTGTCTCTAATATCTTATTGCCATTGATTGGCTGGTGTGATAAAATGAAGATGGCCACCAGAAAATACTTGCTGACTGTCAGAAAGGCATCTTCTTGATGAGCAAAACATGCTTTTTGTACCTTTCTTGGTTTTGATATCAATATAATTAGACCCATAGTAAAAAATGAGTAATTATGCACGACATAGACATAGGTAATTATTCATATCATACATGGACAGTGTACATAAAATATCAATAGATCAGATACTGATCATTGCCATCATAGACACTAATCTACCAGTCCCTTTGGGACTTTGATTGATTTTTAGTTGGAAGTAGAATATGGTATCATGACCCCTAAATCTAAAACAAGATATTATACACTGGAATATTTCTTACATAATTCAGTTACCTCATTTATTGTTGCTTCGTATGATGATTCCGTAAACATGGGTGGGTTGTCGTTCTTGTCAAGTATCATTATGCTTACATCATAATAAACCTTGATTTATAATAGAAAACAGACAAAACTACATTTGAAAATTTAACTATAAATTGTTTTTTATTCGTAATTCATGGCAATATATCAAGTAAGTAATAAATAGATATAAATTTACATATAGTAACATTCCTAAGTGTAGACAATGATTGATTGTATCAGAAGAACTAAGATAGACTCACAACTGATACATTACATTCTAACCGACATCAGTTCTCATTTTCCCGGTGATCTCTCTATCTAATACTTAGATTGTCTATTTGCCTCATGGACACTGGCTCCTTACAAAGTTTTGATATCACCCCCATTTGCATGTCTACGATGATCCTTATAACTGATGAAACGAAGAACCTAAGACTTCAGTGACTTCTTATCGACAGTTATATGCTGTAGTCGAAAAAGAACAGCAAGAAATTTCGATAAAGTAGTTATTAAAAGTTTTTTTTCAAAGTTGGACATTTTTGTTTTGCATACGATGAAGATTTCTGTGTCGGTGAATATAATGCAAATGCTTTCTTCAAATCGATGAAGAATCTTTTTTTATTGAAACATTTTCAGATAAACGGAGAGGTAAATCCAGGAAAATGAGCTTTATTTCAGCTTGAGGAGAAGGACGGTTCTTGGTTTGCCGCATACCGACTACAACAATAAAACTTGAATAAAACAAAGAGCTCTGGAGTTCCGCAAAACATAAGCATGTTGTTTTTCCTCATTCGACTACTTAAAATTACGGATTCACAGATTATGGGAGAGGGCTTGTATAGGCTTTGTCTGTTGCCCAATCCTTTTCTTTAATGAATTAAATAAGTTAAAATCCAAATTTACAGATCAATGCTAATTTATATTTTTTAATACTTATTCAGCATGTGTGATGATCTCATTTAACATTTACTCTTTTATTTTTCAAATTTCTATGTAAAATGCCATCGACACTAAAAAATATCTATAATAAAACGTAAAATATGTATTTGTTTATAAAAAATACATTCAAAGAGTATAGACACTTTGACGATACCTTATGAGCTATTACTTTCTGGGGGAATCCGTGATTGATGCACTTGACATTATTTTGGATAAATGCACGTACACTCTCCAGTCCCGCGAGAAAATTAAAGCTCCATCAAAGGACATGTTCACACACACTGAAAATAATTTCCCTTTCTTCATTACTTTTTTGCCGTAAAATTATCTTACCTATCAAGACTCAAAATTATTCAATACATGTTTGTTTTTTTTCACACAAGCTAAACAACATTTTTTCAATATTC
Organism: Modiolus philippinarum; assembly: GCA_002080025.1. Taxonomy (NCBI): domain Eukaryota; kingdom Metazoa; phylum Mollusca; class Bivalvia; order Mytilida; family Modiolidae; genus Modiolus; species Modiolus philippinarum. Next base: position 21,549 of record MJUU01038983.1, read on the forward strand.
AAATTACCTCTATGCTCTGATTACTTGCTGGGGAACATTTCAAAGTAAATTTTACAACGTCGGTATCGTCATCATAACTTTCAGATGGTCCCTGAATAAGAAAACATGTGTCTGCCACAGTCAAAATATTTCTTAATGTTGTTACAGACATTTAATTTACCTGTTGGAATAACGAAATACCGAAGTTACTGAAAATTTAGTTTCTGCATATGGCCATTTCGACAACTTATGCCTCTTCAGTGCAAAAAATCTACAAATAAAGTCTTTGGAAGAACAAATACCAAAAATTTGCAAAATCTGAAAGAAAACAAATTAGAAAAAGAAGATCAAAATGAAAAACCATAGTTCAAAGTTCATTGTCCTTTGCGGCAACGAAAGAATTAACGTGCCATCGTTTTGAGTTCCAGCATAAATAACAAATTACCGAAGTTACTGTTAATTTAGTTTCTGTATATACGCATTTCGACAACTTATGTCTCCTCAGTGCATATCATATCAAAGCATTTGGAAATCCTTACACCAAAATAAAAGCTGACAGAGAACAAATTACCAATAGGATCTAACTAGAAAGCCAAAATTAATTAAAAAAGAAATCAAATCGTGCTTTTAGAAAAGTCATGTTATTTATTTATTTGCAGTGTTTTGCTAGTAGTATCACTCCAAAAACTTATCACCATACTTACTAAATTTTGAAGGAATGAGTTATTTTTTTCTATGTACAGGCGATGTTTGAGAAGCATATGCGACAACACCGGAAGACAAATGACGGTTTTTACCAACTCAGCTTGATTTCTATTATGAAATCTTTCCACCATAGAGTTTAGCAGTAATAAAATTAGTAGAGAAAAATATTCATGATAATTTTCTTGAAGGTCGATACCTAAATCCGGAATTTCATGTATTATTAGGCATGGATCATTTGATTTTTAGGGAAGAGGGCTTTTAGGAAAAAATTATGATCCCGACTCGAGTAAAGATCCTAGCCCACCCCCCGAAAATCAAGTGGTCTGTGCCTTAGTTTGAACCGTTTGTCTGAAAGACGTATCTAGCATCTGTTTTTGAGAAGTATTTTGACAGCCGGAATATTTTTAGTATTGAAACTGGATCGTTCTGAAAAAAATCTTTATTATCCTTGAGCAAATGAAGTAAGTTTATGAGACAGCATTTAGAGATTCTATTTTGTCAATTCGCACACCATATTGTAGACATCTATAGTTTTGCACTCTGGTAGACCTGCAAAACATTTATTCATCAGAAAACATTTATTCATCAGTGAAGATTCCTCATCCTCCAAAGTCAGGTGTTCCGAGTCAACGTAGGAGGTACGTTGTTGAATCAGAACACCTGCCTTGAAAGGGTGAGATTCCCCGGTAAGCAAAAATTTTAGTGTTCTAAGTTCAATTATAATTGTACAGTTGCAGTTCACCTGAATTTCTAATATTCATACATAAGAGTCATTATGTGGCATTAACCTTGCTTAGTTTATCATCCCCAGGAAAGTAGTTAGATAAAGTTTGGCCTTTATCTTGTATTATCAAACTGTACTGGACATAATACGGAAAAGGTCAATCATTGCTTAGTGCAAAAAGACATAGATATTCACAGGCACTTTCTATTGAGTAGCACAAGTCATTTTATTTCTCTAAGGCTATCATAAAAATGATTGCATAAAATGAAAATGAAGATTTAATGAAGATAAGGAAGTTCGACAATTCTTTCGAAAAGGGCCTAAATATCGCCCACCTTCTAAAATAAACTGACAAGCTTGTTTTGATATAGTTAAAGACGCAGTTACCAATTATTGTAAAAAATGGTGCAAACGAGAACGTGCAAACATGCTCTAAATTTGTTTAAAGATAAAATTATAACAACGGTCACCAACAAAATAGATTTTTATAAAGAACATTATATTGAGTCATCTCCTAAGCTGTCTGTAAAAAAGAATTAAGTCAAAATCGAACGATCTTGGTCAAGAGTTTGTGCTTGTACCTGTTGACAAGGCTTCCAACAACGTTTCTATCGTTTGAAAGAAATATTATATCGATGCACAGGGACTTGCTCCCTTCGTAGAAAAAAATGTTTACTATCAAATATGAATCTCGGAGAAAAAAACACAAGGGAAATCATATACCTGAAACCCCGCTCGTTTCGTTTTCAATTTTCTCAACAAAATAACCAAACCGGTATAATTCTGCACTTAACATTCTCTTCCCGAATGATTTTCTAAACAGAAAACACAGTTTTTATCGTAGAAGCCCCACTTCATTCCTTTATCTCCTTTCGTTTACTCGTATTTCTAACATTGCATGGCACTTGAATGTGAAACTACCATGACCTTCACATTCTAAATTTAAATCATCCACGCAGGATTCTCGGGACTTTTCATTCAGTCGGCGATAATCAAAAAAGGCGCGAGACTACATTCGATACGTGGATATATCATTGCTTACTGAATGAAGAGTTCAGAGAATCCCAATTTTTTTCTAGGCCGGGAGCAAGTCCCTGTGATCGATGTCCAACAATATGAACTAGACAAGTCTACAACTGTCAGACGTACCAATTGGGACAAAAAAACGTTAACCTAACAACATTATAAGGATAGAGAAATGCTTAGAGTTCCACCTTGCCTACCATGTACTGGATTATTATTCCTAAGCTTCACAAAAATCCCTTCAACATCGTTTTATTTCGGCATCTAGTAAATGTTCTACTACTAATTTATACACCCATTTAACTAGTTCACTTATTTGTATAAAGGAATTGGTTATTAAATACTGTGAAAAAACTTATCAAAACACTGGTATAAATTACACTGGAGTGTAAAAAAATAAATTGAATTTTTAGATCAACTACAATCTATTCAAAGACCAGTCTCATCCATCGACAAGTATGATTTTTCCACACTTTATACTACCCTTCAACATAAGTTGATTAAATCAAAATTGGGACAACTTATTAAATGGTCTTTTAAATTTTCCTGTCTGCATTTCATTTGTTCTAACAAAAAGCAAGGATTCTTCTCTAATATTATCTACAATAATTATTGTTCCTGGACATGTGATGATATGATCAATGCACTCAATCTTTTGCTGGACAACATTTTTGTCCGTTTTGGCAACACTATTTATCAACAGGTCATAGATATTCCCATGGGTATAAATTGTGCACCTCTCATTGCAGATCTTTTACTGTTCTGTTACAAAAGAGACTTCATGAAAAAACTTCAAAACGGAACCATACAAAACAGTGATAATCTTATTTTCTATTTTCAATGATAATGGCAGGTATATTGACGATATCCTTACTATTGACAATCCCCAGTTTTTAGATTATGTAGACATTATTTACCCAAAAGAACTGAAACTAAATAAAGCTAACAATGATTCCAATACTACCCTTTTCTGGATCTAACTATCATTATTGACGCTGATAAAATATAAACTAAAATATATGATAAAAGGGATGATTTTGATTTCACTATAACTAATTTCCCTTTTCTTGACGGCGACATCCCTCAAGCTCCATTATACGGGGTGTACATTTCTCAACTAGTACGATTCGCACGTGTTTGTTCTACTCTTGACGATTTTAATGAACGTAACCTTACTATCACAGCCAAACTTTTGCAACAGGGTTACAGATTTCATTGTTGTTGTTGAATACCTTTAAGAAGTTTTATAACGGATATAAATATTTAATATCTAAATATGGCGTTATTCGCAAACAGCTTATTACTAAGGGCATTTCTAATCCTCGTTTTTACGGTAATGTTGTTAAAAAATTGCCAGAAACTGATTAAAAATCCAGAAAAGCTGGAACGTAACTTACATTCTATACGTAATAGGGGATATTGACAAGATACTCTGCTTGCACCCGTTAAATTAGCTTTGAGATCTAGTGACCTGAAAATTTTACATACATACTGGCCTCTCATTAATACTGTCTACTGAAATATATGATGATTCTTGACCAAATCCTGGGCAAGTTTCGAGTTTGATTTTTCTTTCGCAGTGCGACAGTGTTTTACCAGCAGACTAGGCTCCTTTAGCTAGCGGCGAGCACTCCTTGACCCATCTTTCAAAATTACCCATTGTCATATTCTCTCCTTTCAAGGTTGTGGTCATTGAGTTAGTAGTCTTCCTGTATTGGGTTTTATTCGTATGTTTACTAAACTAGAGGGAAACGGGACATATTAAGGGGAGGTTTGGGTACCCATAACCCGTTTTAACCATACCGCTGGCTTTTGCTAGTCCCGAGTTCCTATCGTTGTTTACGTTTGTCTTTTGTCTTATTTGTGTTTTTCCTGTGTAGTTCCCTAGCAGATTGTGGCATGTAATTATGATTTTCAGCCATTTTAGATGTTAACTATTGTCCCTTTTATTTCATTTATGCCTAGGGATAACTAATCGATACGAGTCAAAGTATCCTACTAGTAGAAAACGTATATTGCATTTGTAGGCAGTACTGACAAAATCATAGTGTACAAAAGCTTTTTAGCCTGTATATAATAGCTCCGTGACTTCAAATAAACGTACACTGAAAAACCTCTGTACTGTTCTCAACTTTCATGTTAAACTTACATCTCTGTCCAAAGGTCGTACAAGTCGTATGATATTGTGTCCTGAAACTGTTTCAAATTTGAAAACATCAACTGGATTAATAATGCGAAAGTCTTTTTGTGGCTGTACAATTATTCCATTCGGTGAATTTTCGTCTAGCACACCATGAAGTCTAAGTTCTGACTGGTACATAGAGTCGTCAGGATAAAGAAGCAATTCTGAAACATAAAAAAAACATCAATATAATTACAGCCAGGGCTATTCGTATGTATTTTCCCACACTCAAGAATTTAAACAACCAGTGCCATGTTTACGCCCTTCTTGAATTTTGAATAATACACAACTGTATATAAACTTGCATTTCTAAAAATCATGGAATTACTGCATTTATATTTTCCGCATGTTTTAATTTGATCAAGTGCTGTATTTAGTTATTTGATTGCCATACTATATGAGTTTTGCTCATTCTTGAAAGCTGCGAAGTATCTCATTCTAATTTATGTATTAAATGTTTGTTTAAAGTATTAGTTAATCATCATTTCTTAGAATATCGCACATTATTATTATTTTTTTTATATTACTGGTGCGATGTGATTATTTTATTTGACGTCACATTATGTTCTGCAAATATTGTTTTAAACCTTGCATTTCCTTAATAAAACAATTAAAGCATGGAAAGTTCAGTCAATATGTAGATTTATAGACCTGATTAGAGTAACTGCAAATTTACTTAGACTTCGTGCTGCATCAATATGCTTTAGTCAGGTATATAAATCCATGAAGAACGGCAATAACATCGCTGTTCCATTGCTTGGTTCTATCATGTATTTGTAGAGACTTTGTCTTATGTACATTTACTCCATATCCTTTCATTGTTTCTATAAATCGATGCATTAACCTCGCCGCCATTACATAGGGAATAATACATGGCAAAATCCGTATCACATGCGGTATCATCCCGAGTTACCAATATCAGCCCGAGGGATGATATTGGTCGAGGGATGATACGGCATGTGATACGGATTTTGCCATGTATTATACAGTTTATCATATATTTAAACAGAAGACTACTTAATCCAAAAAATACTGTCAAAAATTGGCAAGAGAAAATGCATGTATGAAGAAAATTTCAAAAAGGACGGAAAGGACTGGAGTTGGTTGAAATAAAATCTACCATGTAAAGGAAAAGGTTTGCTTGATTTTTTAACTAAACCTCACAAAAAATCATCCCCAAACAAATTTTCGTTACTCCCCGCAAATTTTTTTACCCCCCCCCCAAAAAAAAAATTTTTTTTGACCCCCTCAATTTTTTTATTTTATTTAAAAAAAGTCAAATTGAAAAAAAAAACAATTTTTGAAAAAGGGTATGATACAGGACTAGCCATGCGATAAAGGGTGTGTGATAAAGGGAAGGGTATGCGATAAAGGGTATGACGTCATAGTGTGAATACGGAATGAACTTCATGCACTGTATCACATATTCAAAACGTCTGTATTTATTACTAAACATATGATAAATATTTGTAAAATATATAATTTTCGTCTTTCTAACGGCGTTTGAAAGTTACTCTTCGTCGTCACCTTGGCAACCTTCAATACTGAAATGCACATTTATCTTTCAGACATTCTTAAACTTCACGAAATGGTGTTGGTTTACTGTTAATGATTTATTTTATGAAATTATATCTAATAAACATACCTTTACAGGTATATACTTCGTTATTAAAAGTGAAAAAATCCAAGGTCGATACCTGTTGTGAACAGTACGTAGGATTGTATTTCGTTAAATAGCCATAAGAAAAGAAAGAGAATGTAGATGTAGTTACAACAAAGCACCAAACCAAAACCAGAATGTTGTAACGATCTTACTTGATATCACACGGATTTGAATGCCACATTTTCCACTTCCCATATTTTTGTTCTTCTCATTATCTTTTTATTGAAGAAAAGAAAACATTTACCCTGTTCAGTTGCTTCGTAGATTTGAGCATACAATACTGGTTTTACTGGTGTCCATTCTCCAGGTTCCATAGAACTGCATGCTAAAACATATAATTGTATAACGTATTAAGTATTACAAAAATGATGTCAATAATGGACAAAGTATGCAATCCAACGAAAACTTGCATAATAAAATACTCGGTAGACATGCTTTATTTTAATTCTCATATGAAATTTTGCTTATTTTTTTTTTTAAAGTGAGGCAATCTTCTGAAGAGCGCATCGTAAACCTTGGCTAGCGAAGATGAAGTGAGGCAGACTGTTTGTCAGCCTGGGATTCGGTAAAAAAATAAATAAGCACAAACATTTTGACTGAAAACTTGCTTGAAAAGAATTTTTTTGGGGTAGCAGATGCAGGATGTAGTATCAGAAAACATCTGCCAACGAATACAGAAATACAAAGATAGGAGAAATCAAAAATCAAAACGACTGAAAATCAGGTATTACAAATATGACGGCAACATGAAAAAGACAAAAAAAGAAATAAAAATAAATAGGAACGCCAAAAAACTACAGCACTAGCAGTCTGAACCCCATAAATATTGTAAGTATCATCAGGTGTTCGAGAAGAAGCATAATATGCTCCAAGCTCATATATAATTTGTCTTGTCTCGGTAATGAAATGTTTTTGTTTGTTTTATATGAAAAAGAAAAGAAATGGGATATATGTCAAGGAGACAACATCCCATCTCCAGGTTAAAACGACCCAAAACAAAGCATCTAGGGGTCATTGTACGGTCTTCAACACAGTGAGGAACCTCACGCCATATAGCAAGCCCTAAATGGCCAAAAAGGCAAAAAAGTGAATAAATCAATGGAAATAAACCACATCCAATAACCCGAATATCAAGAAACTAAATTTCATAAGACACGTAAGAAGACAAGGACAAACCAATGACCAACATATTTCTGACTTGGGGCAGGCGCAAAAATTGAGGTTGGGTTAAACTCGTTTTCTTGGATCCAAACCCCCTTCCCCTATGTGTGGTAAATGGCTGAAAAATAAATACTGAAAAAAGACTCACAGTAAAAATCGAACTAGAAATAATTCCAACTTATCAAGACGATTTGTTTTTACTTGTGATTTGTTGCTTCTGTATTCGTCTGCCAAAATAAGTGCACAAATACTGCATGTACATCAGTATTAATTACATGTCAAGAATATAATCACAGTCTTTACATTAGATCTTCTTTGGAAAAGGTTGATGTTAGCTGCGGAACCGTAGCTTTATAGGTCCTTTTTATTTTTTTTTTATTTTTTTTTTTTGATTTGGCGGACCATATTAATCACGTCTCAATGAATCCTGATATGAATTTGTACATAAAAAATTTCTATAACGAAAATTTCTAATGTGAAATCACCGATAAGACTCTGAAAACTCATTACAAAAAATCGGGAACACAAAATGGTACGAAAAGGCAAAATTTTGAAGTGAAGCACTCCTAGGTAAAGACAAATAACGATCGTTCCGCCAATTGAACATATAGAAATATACAAAAAAAATATTTTTTTAAAAAAACTCATAGAATTCAGTATTTATTTTATGAAGACATGACAAAACTTAATTATACAAAGCAAAAAAGTATAAAAATCGACATATTTACAGGTAAATTTACTTGATTTTAGCTGCACATTTACATGTGGGTGATTTTAACAGCAGAATTATATAACGATTTTACCACGGATGTCATATCAGAATCGAAATTATAGGTGAAAAGTTCCTAGTTCATCAAATCTCAGTAACTTGAGACTGGAGTTATAAGCGTAGTGTGGAGTATGAGAAAGACTCCTTTTGTTAGTTCAAATAGTTAATGTAAGTATAACATGTCGAATGTCTAAAGTTATCATCGAAAACATGTTGCACATTTCAGACAAAAGAGACCTGGTGTTGAATCTGTTGCAGCCTTTTCTGTGAGTTTGGAGGACAATTTCTTATCGGAATTTATCAATATTTAAGCTTTCCATACTGCAGAATTCATTCACCGATAAACACCTCCGAAGCCTCATCTGTTTAAAAGCCATATATACAATCATAAACCATTAACTTACGTTCTTGAGTATACACCACAGTAAAAAATCCAATTATAGAAAATAAAATTGATAACATTATTATTTTTTTATGATTAACGAATACAGGTAAAAGAATCTTGGAGTGACAGGATATTTAAACGGTTTTTCATTTTAAATACTAATTATTGAGGAAGTCCGCATTCAGGGTAAAGGTGTGTTCAAGACTTTTTACAAAATCCGGGTGAATAAGTTTGTTTAAACAAATGACGGTCCGTATTCTAGTTAAGGAAGTACACAAAACAGGACTTGTCTTTAAATGAGACTGAAATTAATATACATTTGATCTTAAAGGGATGTCGTTCATGTGTTTTTTTTTTCTAAATATTTGTTGGTTCATATACAAAATGTGTTTGTAATTCAAATAAAATATATACACATTTTGAAATTTTAGTTTACATTGTATATATACATTTTGAAATTTTAATTTACATTGACACTACCGCAATGGAATGGGAGGGCATGCTATTAAACCGGCTTTATCCGTCATTTCTTTTGAATTGTCTGTACCGAGTCGCAGTTGTCAATTTTTCCTGTGGTTTCCCCCCTGATTTGTGATTTGTGACAACTACTTATGTTCGGTAGTTTTGTTATTATCCCCATATAACATATGTGGCAGTACAACTATATCCACATATAACATATGTGGCAGTACAACTATATCCCTATATAACATATGTGGCAGTACAACTATGATGAACCTTTTTGATATGTTACAGTACAACTTGATTGAAATCCAGTAGGATCCGGAATCATCCTAGTACAAATTGGAATTCTAATTTCTACTGGGACAATTAGAAATTGGAATTCCTATTTGTACTGGATTTAATTTAGTACAAATTGGAATTCCAATTTCTACCAGGACAAATTGGAATTCCAGTTTGTACTGGATTTAATCCTAGGAGAAATTGAGATATCCTGATTTATACAAGTAGGATTCTGAATCTTTCTGAATTTCTAGTATGATCCAGAATAATACTGGATATTTTGTTCAGGATGATTCTGGATATTACTGACATTCAAATCTGAATAACAGTTTTTGATGTTGTTATAAGATGTTATAAGAAGTATATATTTTACCGCATTTTAATTTATAATAAACTGTTGACACAGAATATGTCTCGCCTTTCCCATGAATCGCATGAATCTGCACATGGATCCTCAGCAGCAGCCATGATGCCAAATGTAAGTCTTAATTTCTGTGCACTACCTGCTTGCTAAAATCTTCAGAATGATATAGGGGTCAAGGCCACCTTTTGAATGTGTATAATCCTTAGGATGCAACTGCATGTCAAGTATCGAGACGCTGTAAAATTTCAAAGTCACTGGAGCATGACTGCGGGGGCATAGACATAGAACACCACTGAAACTTATCACAATCATGATAATGCAACTGCATGCCAAAGATCAAAGGGCTACTATGAGTGGTTGATGTTAAACGGACACAAGAAAAAAAATGAAAACATTTGATAAACAGCGCAAAATTTCAAAGTCAGTGGAGCAAGTCCGGCTTTCCCGAGTTCCTATCGTTGTTTACGTTTGTCTTTTGTCTTATTTGTGCTCTTCCTGTGTAGTTCCCTAGCAGATTGTGGCATGTCATTAGAATTTTCAGCCATTGTAGGTGTTTCCTGTTGTCCCTTTTATTTCCTTCGGGGGCATAGACATAAAACGCCACTGAAACTGATCTGTTCTGATGCTAATGCAACTGCATACTAAATATCAATGGGTCAATATGAGTGGTTGATGCTAAACAGACACAAGAAAAAACTTAAACATTGGTAAACAGTGCAAAATTTCAAAATCAGTGGAGCATGACTGCGGGGGCATAGACATAAAACGCCACTGAAACTGATCTGTACTGATCCTAATGCAACTGCATACATGTACTAAATATCAATGGCCATCTATGGGTGGTTGATGCTAAACAGACACAGACACAAGAAAAAAACTTAAACAATGCAAAGTTTCAAAGTCAGTGGAGTATGACTGCGGGGGCATAGACATATCAAAGTGTTTAAAGCCCTAATAGAAAGGTTGCTTTCAAAGATTTAAGTGGACTTGGTACAAGCCCATATTTTTTTTTTATTTTGCTATAAAAGTGTGCAGTAAACTTTCCACACTATTACCATCAAACAGTGTTACAAATATTGAAAAAAAAGAAAAATAAATAGTACAGTCACAATATATAAAAATTCCTGACAAGTCAGTACTATTTGATCTAAATGCAAATTCTAAAGACCTCCAATTAATGTCACCTGTTCTTAAAAGTAACAGTTATCCAACAACAGTTCGTACATAATAATTATTTCCCCTCTATATGTAAACTGAACTCCAACATCGCGTTTTCTATTTTAAAGGTGACTACAAGACTAGAATTTTCAAGGAAAATTAACAATATTAACTTGGCCTAAAGGTCTTCTAACGAACAAGCAACAGCAACAGTAGTCATTTCAGTGATGAAAAAAATACGGTGTCTAAAGCCGAAGTTACACGACTTCCGTCAACGAGTTAAAACAATTCTTAGGAACGTCTAAATTTTGACTTGACAAAAAAAAAACAACCCCGGATAAGCCTTCTGACAATGCACAGACAGTGAAACACAAAACTCACACGTCGAACTAGCTTTCGTCAATTCTACTTTCGTTCTGTCCATTCAGCACCTGTTGCGCATGCGTCAGTACCAAGCCGTTCAACCGAAACGCTCTTGTGTTTATGTAAAATCGTTTCACTTTTAGAACGTTTTATTCATTGTAATTGCAGGATATCAATTATATTAGCAAAGATGCACTTCACTTAATTCGTTCCGTCCAATTACAAATCATTCTTCCGAAATCACCCGAAGTTTACCGATGATAAATTTTCCGTTAAGGGGGATGCGCAATCATTTTTCTTGAATAATTCTTTTAAATGATGACCAAATTCTTTCAAATCTGTGTGATCACTTTATTTTCTCACTAACTCATTGTTTAAAGTTTAAAAATATGATTTTGGTCAATCTGGTTTTTCAAATAGAAGCACCAGTTTTTCTTCATAGTGCATTTCAACTGACATTGCAACCTTTCTAATAAAACGCCGATGAAACTGAAGTAGTATATAGGAGGTTTTCAAGTCGCATTTGAGGAGGTGGTGCGAGGTGGTGCCTGGTGGTGCCGGAAGTGACGTCACCGGAAGTGACGTAGACCGGAAGTCACGTGACCGGAAGCGGAAGTCACGTGACCAGAACACGAAGTGTTATTGTCGCGCATGCGCAACCGCAAGTGGTCTATTTGAGGCCCTAGTCGGGCCTACTGACCGAAAATGACGTGTTGGAATAACACTTGACCCCGCAGGGGTGTGGTTTCACCTTATTACATAACGTATGCGCGACCGGAAGTGGGCGTAGCCCATGTTGTATACCGGAAGTGGTCTTATTTGAAGCCCTAGTCGGGCCTATTGATAGGAAATGACGTGTTGGAACAACATGTGACCCCGCAGGGGTGACCTTATTACATAACGCATGCGCGACCGGAAGTGGGCGTAGCCCCATGTGTGCATACCGGAAGTGGGTGTGTATCTACTGTAAGTAGCCATGTTGATAGGTAATGACGTGTTAAAAGAGTGCAAGACCCCGCAGGGTTGTTGTGTGACCTTACTACAGTGTACATGCGCGACCGGAAGTGGGCGTAGCCCCATATGTACACCTGAAGTCGGGTATTTTCCTTCATTATCTCCCCTTTTTGTATGTTGTAACATTGTTATTCTATATATTTTCTTCCCTCTTCTGTCATTTCCTTCCTTATCCCAGGATAATGTTGGTATACCTTTTCAACCCCTTTTTAGTATTGTTCTCTGTATTTTCTATCTTTTTCATCCAATTTTTAAAGTGATTTCCTTTTTCTCGCCATATTTCTATAGTGTCGTCTACTATTGCCATTTAGTTTTCTTGCTTTACTAATTATCTCCCTTTTTCATCCAATTCTTAGAGTGATTTCCCTTTTCCCGCCTACTTTCTATAGTGTCGTCTGCTATAGCCATTTCATTATTGTGTCCCCCTTTTGTACCTAATTATCTCCCTTTTTCATCCAATTCTCAGAGGTATTCCCCGCCTCATTTCTATACTTTCGTCTGCTATTGCCGTTGTATTATTATTTCCCATTATATTATATAATTAATTCCTATTATATTACATAATTATCTCCCTTTTTTCATCCAATTCTTAGAGTGATTTCACTTTTCCCGCCTTATTTCTATACTGTCGTCTGCTATTGCTATTTTGTTCCCTATTATATTTATTGATTATCTCCCTTAGAGTTTTGTCCCTTCTTTCTCTAATAAAATCTGCTATTGCCTTTCTATTTTCCCTTTTTCACAATATTTCATGATCATCTTTATTTTATCGAACCTCTAACCCATGACAACTGTATATTCATTTATTATTTTTATTTGAATGTTATTCTCTTTTTTTTTTTTTGAACTATTAGAGTTGTGTTCATTTTTTAATTTATTTTTGAATATTATTTTTTTTTCTAATAGTTAAGATTCCCAGCACATACACCCGACCTAAACTACTTTATTGATGTTGTTTACCCAGTTTCTTAACCTTTTACCTGAACTGTTTTTTAATGATATATTTTGCTAGATCTATTGTATTGTCATTATATGCGAGAGCTTACTTAGGTCACTCTGCATTTCTCCAGGCTTGTGACTGGCTATAACCGTATAGTTATAGGCTGCATTACCCCTTTTCCTTCTTTTTTCTTCATCATTTATTCTTTTTTTTATCTTTTCTGTTCCTTTTTTATTTTTTTTATCTTCTTTGTTTTGTTGATGCTCATTGGGGCTTTGTCTCATTCGTTGTGGTGTTGACTTTCTTGGCAGTATAGTCTTCTTGTAATTTTTTGCGGTCCTTTTTCACCTGTTTGTTTAGTTTGGCCCATTCGGTACATTTTACAAATCCACCTCTTATTGTCGAATTCAGAGCGTTTCTTTATTTCTTGACATTTGGAACACTTCTTTTTCTTGGGTTTTAAATGCATGGTGTCAGTGTTGATAAAACGTAAATCTGGCCGGATTTTCCGCCGATATCCAGATTTCGACTCTTCTTTTTCTTTCACATATTTCTTCATTCCAGTAGGAGTAACGACGTAGATGCACGACATTTTGTCCGATACGTTCGAGAGTTGGGAATCAACTGACAAAATTTTTAGTTGTATGTTCTTTTATTCATTTTCGGAGGTGATTTGTTTCAATAATGAATTATCCATTTTATTTACAGTTGGCAGCGTAGAATGCATCAACTAGTCTTTGTTTCCATTTCTCAAGGCCTTCATAATGCTNCTGGAGATTTTTAGCCTTCACCAAGATGGCGTAGACCTCAGCGGGACGGGATGCAAACAATAATTGCATATGAATTTTGTCCATTTTTTTCTTTTTAACTTACTGCAAAATGTCAGTCTGCCGACTGAGGAAGCCGGTCGATCGCTGCTTTTTATAGTCCAAGTCGTTTGTTTCAATGGTTGTGATTGGATATTTTATTTTTGTAAGACGGTTTCTGATTGGTTGAATTTACTGCTTTTTGATTGGTCCGTACACCTTCAATCCACTTTTTGTCTAAAAAATGGTGACTTACTGAATGATAGATCTACATCTCCTTTTAATAGCTTATCTGTAACCTAGAGTAACTATAACCTGTTGGAACTCTACCCCAAAACCATAAAACCATAAAACTATCTCTATAACCTTAGTAGCATTAGCTTAACCTTAGTTTGTTAAAAAAAACTATTTTATTTAATTTTGTCCCTGTACCATAGCCCTAACCTCATCCTTCATGTTACAGTGTTGTTAGACAAGTTATGTTGTATTTGTCGTGATATGATTTTAGTGCTGTTTGTATTTACCAGAGTTATTTGAACCTAATTATAAGTTTTCGCTTGATATGTTTTGTAATACACCATTTTTTTTTTCTTTTTTATGTGATACTTTGTTAACGCATTTTAGTGTCTAGAATACCTTCCATTCTGAACTTCAGATTTTTCAGTTTTGTGATTTGATTGGTATCCATTTCGGATTTGGTTTCTCGATTCATTTTGTATTTATAATAGGGATGTCAAAATGTATGAAAAATGCCAGTAAAGAATATTTTTTGATCACAAAGAGCACATTTTTCGGCTTTCCAGTTATTAGAAATATGACCAAACAGCCGATTTATTCAAAAGCACTTTTGACTCGCAATTGTGGGTTTTAGGCTCAACTACCTACACATTTTAGTTACATCGATTCCTCGTATGTATCATTTTAATTTTAAATGTCGATATAAAGAAAGTCAATTTTTGTCAAATATAAATTCATTTTAAAGCAACAGCAACAAATTTGCTCTAATGTGTACGAAAAGAAAATTTTGCTAAGAATTGATGTGTTAAAAGTTTGTTTTATTTACAGCTACCAACAGTTATTTCTGCCCATGTCTTACACTTGTTACGACAAAGGGTTCAGTTTTCATTGTTTTTCATCATTTTTGCATTTTGTGGTGAAAATGTTTTCTTTTTTTTATTATTTACTTTTTTTTGAGAAAATGAAATTGAAAATTCAAAAATGTTTCGCTTATTTAAGATTTTTGTTTTTGCTAATACAGAAATCGCTTGTAAGAAATTTAACATGATCAAAAAAGTATTTGGGGGAGAGACAGACTACACATTTCTTTGGATGTTCAATATATGTTAGTTAAACGTGTCTATCTAGTGGGCAGTAACGAGTTTATTATGTTTTAAAGCGTAATGCTTTGAAATACGGAGGCAGTCGTTATAACAAAGAAAATGGCAGTTTAAATGCCGAGTATTCGAGTACCAATCAGGTACTCGATATCCGTACCTTCCGAGCGATACTCGAGTATTCGAGTACTCGTTGACATCCCTAATTTATAAACAACAATATATTAACAGATTTACATTTTTTTTATTATCTCCGTCAGTTAGGCAGACACGGGTCGGAGATCCACATGCTTCCTGTACAATATGTATTTAAATTAATGTTTTCATTTCAAATGTTCACACTGTAGTACGTGTTCGATTTTCCGTACCAATTCTCCCGGGCATAGTTGGCCCACTTGCATAGTAGGTAATTGAATAGGTAAGTCAAATCCTGGGCACTGAATTGTGGTCTGTACTAAATCGTGCTGTTCCATCTCAACTATCACCTCCCCTAGAATGCAGTCTATTATGTTGCGTAGATCAAGTAAAAAGTCCTGAACGTTTTTAACTGTTAGTGTATAACACGTTAATTCTATGCCAGGTGGTACCACCTGTTTAATTTTCAGCTTGATTATATACTCCCCATTGTTACAGTCTGTTGGCTGGTGTTCTGGTTTAACTTTGTGCTTCTCTTGTTGATGACATATGGGTAAAGGGTTTTGGTTGTGGATTCTCATATGTCGGTTACGATTGTATTTTCTAGAAAATGTCTTCTCACATATTCCACAACTATATCGGTGTTGGTTGTCACGACGATGATGTTCAGTGTTATACATCTGTAACGACAAAATGATATTATTTAATTATGATATTTAGTTATAGACATTATACTTAGTTATGAATATTAATTAGTGATGGGTAATTATTGTACTTACCATTTACTTTAG
>MJUU01038984.1:5837-23173 GCA_002080025.1 Modiolus philippinarum
TATTTGTAGAGATTTTGTCTCATTTGCATTTACTCCATATCCCTTCATTGTTAATTGTGTATGTAGTAATGATTTAATGTTTGATGTGAAGCTTTGATATGATAAGTTTTATCGCCCAAATGTGGATGCATACGTAGACATAGACAAACACGGACTCCATGGTACACCAATAGTTCTCCTCAACTTCGTTGAGACGAACTAAAAATTACATATTGGAAAGACAGAAAATAAAAAAGAAATAAATAGATGATAGAGAACAGATAGCATAAAGGATATTAAAATAACTCTAAAATCGGCTAGAGACAGTGCTTTATATGAGGGAGATACTTCTGTGTTTTATATAATTTCTAAACGTTTATTATGTATTATTAATCCTAGTTATGACTATGCTCTTGCTGACTCGTTGGTATTGGCCACCTTTTGATCGTCATTATAGCTATCATCAGTTAAAGTTATTGATTTGGCATTTCTAAGTAATATAACTAATGGACTAGTTTTGAAATGCCAATTTCTTCATTAAAAATTCAAAAGAGACATTCATATGACCAATCTAAGTACATGTGACATTTTATTTCATTCAGACAGAATACTGACAATCGCGAAAATAAGATGGATGATGCAGATCAAGCACAGGCAACTTCAACAACAGCATTCAGAAGAAAGACTCTCCACAAGAGGGTTGAGTCTGGGTCAACTCCAAGTAGAAACAGTGCTTGTATTAAATACTACACCAATGAAACTGAAGTGATATTGAAAACACCGTTGATGAAGGCAATGTCCATGCTTGTATATTTGGTGATAGTTTCATTCGGTGCACTTGTTTTGACCGTCTATTATATATACTGGTCCCCTGGCTGTATACGTTGTCCATGGAAGGTCAACAGTAACAGGTAAGAACTAAGTTGATTTTAAAAACAAGTGATATGAAAATTGTAGTTTTTTTTAAAAGTATATGGTGGCAGGGACATACCCTAGGTAAAGGTAAATTAAATGGGTATATTATTCTGACAAAGAGCTAGTTGTGTAAATATGACAATATTTTCATTAAGTCCATTAGTGTGCAAAAGTTGTTGATATAACAACTTGAAACTGGGACTATAGGCATCTCAAATTAATCAAGTACCTGAATAGACTTAACGGCCAATTTCCAGGGAACCTTGAAGTAAAGATGTCGATAATCGGTTCCTCGGAACGCAAAATAGCCGATCACTTGATCTTGCTTAGTACAAAATAAAATTGGATTAAAATGGAACAACACACCATTTTTAAGCACTGAGAACAAAACAATTCAACTTGATAAGAAGATCACAGTTGTAAAGAATTTTAACGGCAGATATAATATCAAAAACTAGAACTGGTTATCATTGGTCAGGAAAGTAGATTCAAACTTTCTGAAGATGATAATTATAATGAGACAAAAAGTTAAATTAAAAACGAATGTGTTCTAAGTTGGAACCAAGACGAAGGAACTTGATACTGAATGAGCGATTGTGCAAATATGTGGGAAGATGTATATGTATGAGTAAAATTTACACACAAACATTGGAAACTCTTATTCAAATGTACATTTGGGAATTTATTGTGATTCTGTTGAAATCGAAGTACAAGTTTTTGTTCTTATATTGACGGGAATAATACTTCGTTCAAGTTGGATATCAATCTTCCTAGACATGATGTAGTGTATACCTGTAGTCTATTATTATATTGAATGCAATAACTTGTTCAAGTTAAATATCAATCTTTCTAGGCAGGCTGTAGTGCGTATCTGTACTATGTTGCTATATTGGCTGGGATAATACTTCGTTCAAGTTGGATATCAAACTTCTTAAGTACATTGCAGTGTACCCGTACCCTGCTGCTTTATTGCTTGGAATAAACCTTCGTTCAAGTTATATATAATACTTCCCAGGCAGACTGTAATTTACCTGTACTCTGTTTCTATATTGGCTGTGATGAACCTTCGTTCAAGTTATATATAATACTTCCCAGGCAGACTGTAATTTACCTGTACTCTGTTTCTATATTGGCTGGGATGAACCTTCGTTCAAGTTATATATGATACTTCCCAAGCAGACTGTAATGTACCTGTACTCTGTTTCTATATTGGCTGGGATTTACCTTTGTTCAGGTTATACTTAGTATATAAAATTTCCCAAGCAGACTGCAGTGTACTTGTACCCTGTTGCTATATTGGCCTGAATAAAACTTCCTTCAAATAACTTAATACTGAAGTTACTGTGAATTTACTTTCTTCAAGTTATATATAAAACTTCCTAAACAGACTGCAGTGTACTTGTATCTTCTTGCTATATTGACTGGGATGAACCTTCATCCATGTTATAAAGAAAACTTCCTAAGCAGACTGCAGTGTAGCTGTACTTTGTTGCTATATTGACTGGGATGAACCTTCATCAATGTTATAAGGAAAACTTCCCAAGAAGACTGCAGTGTAGCTGTACTTTGTTGCTATATTGGCTGGGATAAACCTTAGATCAAGTTATATATAAACCTTCCGAAGCAGACTGCAGTGTAGCTGTACTTTGTTGCTATATTGATTGGGATGAACCTTCATCCATGTTATAAAGAAAACTTCCTAAGCAGACTGCAGTGTGCTTGTACCCTGTTGCTATATTGGCCTGAATAAAACTTCCTTCAAATACTTAGCAACTAAATACTGAAGTTACTGTGAATTTACTTTCTTCGAGTTATATATAAAACTTCCTAAACAGACTGCAGTGTAGCTGTACTTTGTTGCTATATTGGCTGGGATAAACCTTAGATCAAGTTATATATAAAACTTCCCAAGAAGACTGCAGTGTAGCTGTACTTTGTTGCTATATTGGCTGGGATAAACCTTAGATCAAGTTATATATAAAACTTCCCAAGCAGACTGCAGTGTAGCTGTACTTTGTTGCTATATTGACTGGGATGAACCTTCATCCATGTTATAAAGAAAACTTCCTAAGCAGACTTCAGTGCACCTGTACTTTGTTGCTATATTGGCTGGGATAAACCTTAGATCAAGTTATTTATTACATAATGATTACAATAGTTTTATTTTATTGGATGAAAACCTGTCACATGATATTCAATTAAAAATCGAATTGACTCGCTTTTACTTTCACTTTCATTTCTCAGGTCTGCTTAAAAACGATATTGACTCGCCGTCTTAAATAGCCAATGAAAAACAGATTACAAGCGGTCACGCAACTTTCGGCCAATCAGGATTGCCGTACTATATGTATGTTCGGAAAACCAAATATTGAAGGAAAAAATGGCGTTGGGCTAGCAGGAGACGTATGTTGTTCTCTACACACATTTAGAAGCATTTGCAACAAGTAGATGCTATTTACAAATACCCGGAAGGTGATCGAAACTAAGAACATGCGATACACAGTCGGAGTATGCGTTTTAGTAGTTCTGCAAATTTCTTCTTGTTTTATCACAGGTATTTCAGACTGAGTAACGCAAGGTTGGTTTAACTAAAAGGATGGAATTTCAAATTCTCATGGTTTATTTATTACATGAAAAAATCTAAACTTTGGGGGGTAGACTTGTACATGTTGCAGAATCGATTGATTTTCTTTACATGTTTCATGTACAGTACATATTGCATGTTGTTTTTGTACATATATATAAATCAAATAAAAATGTCATGAACCTAAAATAATGTACTAATAGCTTTTTGATGCATGAATCTTTGTATGAAGAGATCGGAAAGCACACTGAAAAGTAAGTACAAATGTGCAACTAGCTATGACAATTTTACAAGATGTGTTATCCTGAAAAAAAAATCGTTGAAAACCTTTACAATTACCAAGTAAGATGATGCATATTAATACGTAATAAAACAATTATGGTGTTTTGTATCGGTCGATATAAGTTTTAATAGACCTAAAAATCCTAATATTAACCTCCGCCTCCGGCGTCGGTCAATATTAATTTTTAGGTCTATTAAAACTCATATCGACCTCTACAAAAGACCATAATTGTATAATATAAAACTTCCCAAGCAGACTGCAGTGTAGCTGTACTTTGTTGCTATATTGACTGGGATAATACTTATCAATCTTCCTATACAGGCTGCAGTGTATACCTGTACTCTGTTCCTATATTGACTGGGATAATACTTCGTTCAAGATGGATATTAATCTACTTAGACAGGCTGCAGTGTAACTGTACTCTGTTGTTATAATGACTGGGATAATACTTCGTTCAAGTTGGATATCAATCTTTCTAGACAGGTTGTAGTATATACCTGAACTCTGTCGCTATAGTGACTGTGATAACACTTCGTTCAAGTTGAATATCAATCTTCCTAGACAGACTGTAGTAATTTTCTGTACTCTGTTCCGATATTGACCGTGATAACTGTACTCTGTTGTTATATTGACTGGGATAATACTTCGTTCAAATTGGATATCAACCTTCCTAGACAGGCTGTAGTGTATACCTGTGCTCTGTTGCTATATTGACTGGGATAATACTTCCATTGCAGTTAGATATCAATTTTCCTACCGGTTACCGGAAATCAGTGTTCCCTTTTTGCTATTTAGGCTGGAACATTGCAAAGCAGACAGCAGCGTAACTGTTTACAATATTAATTTCGTTCAATTAGATCTTCCTAAGCAGACTGTGATGTATGTACATGTTCTCTGTTGTTATATTGAGCGGTAAAATACTTTTTCAACTTAGATATCAATCTTCCTAAGCAGACTGCAGTGTACCTGCTTTCTGTTGCTGTATTGACTTGGATAATTACTTCGTTCCAAGTTAGGTCCCGAACCTACACCCTTTCCTTTTACTTCGTTAATATAAGATATCCGAAATGTTCCCAAGAAGACTGCAGTGTCTGTGAACTCTGTTGTATTATTATCTGGGATAATACTTCGTTCAAGTAAGTGAGAACCGAACCGTCAATCAAAAGAACGAACAATTCATATTCATAAGCAGACTGCAGTGTATCTTGTATTTTGTTGATATATTGGCTGGAATTATGACTTCGTTCAAATTAGATATCACTATCAGATCTTGAACTCTGTCGATATATTGACTAGGATAATACTTCGTTCAAGTTATATATCAATCTTAATAATGACAGAACATGCACCTGTACTCTGTCACTTTACTGGCTGGGATAATAATTCGTTCAAGTTTAATACCAATCTTTCCAGGAATAGAGAGAAGTGTATATGTACTAGGTGAATTGCAGTGCACCTGTACCATGTTGCTATAATGAAATGGTAATACTTCGTTCACGTTATGTATTAATCTTCCGAATGAGCTTGCCTTGTATACCTGTACTCTGAACACATTGCTGTAACGTGTGGGATAATGCATTGTTCACGTTAGATATAATTCTTCTTAGCAGACTTAGTATACCGGTACTTGTTCATAAAATGACTTGCATAATACTTCCTGAAAGGCCGATACATATATCAATCTTCCTATGCAGACTGCAGTGCACCTGTGCTCTGGTTTTATATTCGCCGAGATAATACGTAGTTTAATATTCGTAGGCAGACTGCAGTGAAACCGTGTTTTGGTGCTATATTGGCCGCGATAATACTAAGTTTAATATTCCTGGGCAGTCTGCAGTTCACCTGTGCTCTGGTGCTATATTGACTGGGATAATATTTAGTTTAATATTGTTAAGCAGACTACAGTGTACCTGTACACTGTTGCTATATTGACTGGGATAATGACTTCGTTCAAGTTAGATATATCAATATTCCTAGGGAGACTGCATTGTACCTGCACCCCGTTACTATATTGACTGGGATAATGACTTCGTTCAAGTTAGATATATCAATATTCCTAGGCAGACTGCATTGTACCTGCACCCCGTTATTATATTGACTGAGATAATGACTTCGTTCAAGTTAGATATCAATCTTCCTAAGCAGACTGCAATGTGTACCTGTACCCTGTTACTATATTGACTGGGATAACGACTTCGTTCAAGTTAGATATCAATTTCCCTAAGCAGACTGCAGTCAATATTGTTAGACTGGCTAGTATAAAAGATAACAACATCTGTCGTTAAATGTCATATAGATTATTGGTTTACTACTTATTTAAAAATGTATACAAACTGAATTTAATTGTATTTCAACAACATGAATATTCGTGAAGCGTCAAGCATGGATTTAAACAATAGCACAAGATTTTCTTCAAATATTCCCGATACAACAGCCACAGATATAAAGTCTTCACAGTGCTATAGAGCTACAGACACTTTATGGATACGGATATTTGTTGTTACACTGTATTTGACGTTTGTTTCTCTAAGTGCCGTCCTACTTGCCGTGTATTATTGGACATTCTGGTCTCCGATACCACAAATATTCCATGTAACTAACGAGGAGGCTGGTGGCTCTACTGTCACTGAAAGTGGTAGACTTACAATTAACAGAAAGGGATGAACTACAGGTTTACAGGTACAATACTTATTACAAAGTATCAAATCATGGACGTTTTTTGATAATTCTGGTAGATAATGATATTTAATGGCTACATCTCCTTTGGACGCGTTGGGGTGTGTTGGACAAGTGTAATTTCGTCGAATACGTTAATGTTTCTTAAATCTAATCATTTGAACAGTCACGTCGATTCATTGCTTCGGTTCAGATGCTGAAGTATCATGACCAATCACACATTTCGTGCTTGTCGAAAGTCGTACAAAATTATACGACAAAAGCACAAATTACTTAGGTTGTGAGTCAGTGGACTCTTATGTACTTTTCTCGGTTTTAACGTTGAATGTAAATATCAAAATACCGAAGTTACTGTTAATTTATTTTCTGCATATGCGCATTTCGACAACTTATGTCTCATCAGTGTTAAACTTAATGGCGGTCAACTTTGGATGAGACGTTGACATAATTTTTAAAGGTACCAAAGAACTATTGTGACCAAGTTTGGTTTTGCCATTGGCTTAAAATTTGCATACTTTGATACTTTGTAAACGTTGAAATATAAAAGCAACATAAAAACCCTCAAAAGAGTGGGAAATCAAAAATCACGCAACTAGAGGCTCTCAAGAGCGTGTATAACCCATCTGATCAATGGCTGACACAGACAGTCCAAAATAACAAAATATTAAATGATCTCGTTTTGTAGTATATTAATAGACCTCGATTTATATGAGCTAGTGTCAAACTATGTTTGCTATCATCTTTTATTTGCTATTGAATAACCGGACACATTTTACAAAGTGGGGCAACACAGGACAAGTGTGACCAAGTTTGGTTTCAGTATGAAAAAAAATAGTTTCAGATGAGAAGATATTTACATGTTTTCCCTTAGGGTTCAATGTTAAACTTACTGGCGGTCAACTTTGGATAAGACGTTGACATAATTTTTTAAAGGTACCCAAGATATATTGTGACCAAGTTTGGTTTTGCCTTTGGCTTAAAATTGGCATATGATAATTGGAACACTTTAGTATCCTCGTGTTTTTTTGAGGACTTGATCTCTCCGTTGTATACAGTTTCATTAGAAGGACAAACACTTTAAGAATTACTAAGTAAAATTCAGTTTGTCGTATTTTAAAAATATTTAATCTATATCCACATATTTCATCCAAGATGAAATTATTGTACGGGAAAATCAATATATAATGGAACACTATGTAACATTATTAACGTTGAGATTTAGTATAAAACAATATATAATTACCAATTAAATTGAATGTCTTCATGCCTCTTCATGACTTTAAAGTGATGCTCATATCGATCAACCAAACATTTCTGTAGTATAATATAATATAGATGATCGGAAACATCATAATCTTTTATATTCTGCTGTGATTCATAAATTTAATTAATGCTTCAATCTTTAAACCGTTTGTAATCAAAAATTCAAAAATAGGCCTATTACCAGAAAATGGGTGTAAATAAGACAATATATTTTTATTCAGAAATGTACAGTTTCAACCGTAAAGGTATAAATATAAAACATAAAATATAAACAAACATACGGAATATAATAATCTGTCAAAAATACTATGCAATTATTTTTCCACTTTCCTCAGTATCAGTGACTTTTTTAACAAATGGAGCAACATATAATAAGAGCACATATACCCCCCACACCATTTTGAATTATTTTAGATATAGGTTATACTCCCCCCATTTTAAATTATTTTATATATAGGTTATACTTCCCCCATTTTAAATTATTTTAGATATAGGTATTGTAAAATTCAGTATTTGCACCCATCTTGATTGATTAAATTAACTGAACCAAATCTATAGAAGAGTTTTAATATTCATTGACATTTTAAAACAATTCTTTCTACGGGACATTCTTGAGATTGCACAATTCGTATGAAGAGACAAATTTTTGAACTGACCTGAAATCACCCAGTTTAATTATATATGGCATCCTTACTTGAACCCAACAAGAACATTTTGTCTCTTGCTCACAATGCTGACATATACTTTATTTTTATTCATAGGATGCTCTTGTACACCCCTATCCGGGAACCCTGTAACAAATGAAAATAAAGATTTATTGAATGCTGTAACTGTGAAAATCAAATAAAATCTCTGTCCATCGTGGATCTGATATCAGTTATATTTTGTTCTAACCCGTTAGTTTATACTCTAATTGTTCTACAAAATTACCCTTTTGGTGAATTCTCATTTTGTATCCTTATTTGATGAAGTCTCTGTAATGGCATTAACGTTAATTTCATATGCCTTAACCCTAAATCTTCTTTCTGTTTTGAAAAGAAGATTGTACGAGTATAACAGCTTTATAAAACAAGGAATAAATAGCTCACTCCTTGACGGAAACATTCCTCCTAAAGTGCTGGAAGAAAACCAAACAATATATTAAACTATGCCCAGAGGAGATGATCCTTGATTGCTTGGTGCATTGAATACTTCACTGGAATTGTTTTACTGAAAAGATTCTTGGAATTGAGTGTATCATTGAGTGTCTGGTAACAGTTGATACTAAAGCTAACATCGATTTTGGGAGAGTTTTAATTACATCGATGAAAACAAAATAAGAAATATACACAGTCAATATCAAATAATAGCAAGATGTTGTGATAAAACGATAATTATTATCCAGTTACAAACCACTTAATTCTATCTATTGTTTTATGTCACTAGGGCTTTCTCAATCAATAATTACCAACCAGAAAGTCAAAACGTTCTATAATTACCTTCCTGTCCTCCGAAGACAGTGGTGCAACCTTTCCTTGACATATACACAGAATCGAGATGATGAACAATTCAAAATTTCCAAATGGAAAGCATAGGAACATTAAAAGTATGACGGCACATTACCACCATAACAGGACAGAGTGGACGTTTAAAACCCCCTGGGTTAGGACTGTTACTGTGTTTGTTTATCTACTCTGCGTTTCTTTATCTGCTATAGTATTAGGAGTATATTATTTATATTTCTGGGATCCTTGTATGGGAAATTGTAATCCAAGAAGGTAAGTGTCTATTTTACATGTAGTTATACATTGATTCCATATAAAATCAAATATATTGCGTAATAAAATGCAATAATATTACTTAAAACTCGTCGCAATATACAACACTAATTAACAGCAAAGAGCATTACCAAAGGCTTCTTACGCATTAGCGATTGTGTATTCACTATATTGCAGCTTGTGGTGCTGATATTATTTATGACAACTTTTCGAATAAATTGAAAAGACGCGGTATTCTATGTACATCGAGGTGACGTAAGAGCTTCAACGACCTAAGTATGTTCCAACTGATCCACCCATTAAGTTCAACATAGGAAAATCTGTCAACAATGTCACAATAATAAGAAAACAATTACTTGCTCACTTACATGCTAATTTAAGAAATACAATTTTCGAAATCAGAACAAAAAACTTACCTTTTTTCATAACATTGCTGACAACATGGATTCAAAGAAGTCAGGTAGAAGACTATCTGCTTTACCTCAAGCACTTTAAAGTTCTTGAATTCCTGGTATACTGAGACTGTGTTTTTTTTTTATTCAATTTGATAAATATCCATTCAATTCATATGCGAAAAAGCATGTTTCCAAATCAAAAATGAAAATGTCTTATAATTCAAAGAACGAAAACAAACGCAAACTTCTAGAGAACGAACTTCAGGAAAGATACGAACACTGGATATAAGGAGACTGAAGGAGATGCAGGACAACAATGTTCCATTAAATAGGAAAAATGAAAGGATATGGAGTGAATGTACATGTGACAAAAACGCACACGATACATCGAAAACTCCAGTTTATCAAGGACAGGTTATCAAATACAGACCATGTATTTGAGAGACTTTGACTCATGTGGATGTCCTTTTATTGATTATTCACGATATCATGAAACTGGAGACAAAACAGATTCGATATATCCTGCATTTGGAGACAAAACAGAATACGATTCTAGATATCCCGAATAAGTTATAGATCAAACCAAGGACACTATACAGACAAATCAGGGAGTGTTCAGTAGGAATATGACAAAAGAGAGAAAAGAGATTCAGGATACCTTGACTTGATTTACGGATCGAAAAAAAAAAATCCAAGGCAGCCTAACATCAGTTTAAGACTAAGGACAGAACACTAACGTTCAGGATAGCCTACCTTAGGTCAGTGTTTTGGGACATTCACGGATCCGAGACAGAAAATAGACACATAATATTCTAACTGAATTAAAGGTTCGGATCAAAGGGAGATAATCTATTCAGGACATAATGGACCAAGAGAAAAATAATCCTGTCTTCAGAAGAAAAAAAATATTCAAATGGGTGCAAACGATAGCCCTGCTACTTATACTGTTGAAACGATACTCTCGGATATTTTAACTTGTCACAATCTCTCACATTTTAAACACTTGCAACAAGAAGACCACAATTCATATTTATGTATATGTAGTGTTCGTGTGTTTTGTGGGCATGTGGTGTTTTTGTCTTCCGTCTTATGGTGTTCTTGCTTTTGCCTTGTCTCTGGACTTTGATTCGGTATTCTACTGCCGTTGTTTTTTCATCCGCATCCCTGTCCTTAAGATATACAATTTCTGGATCAGACAAAGATAAAACGAGACATAACACGTGAAAGCAAAAGCTCAGCGAGGTTGCGGAGTAGTAGTTAAGCGTGAGACATTTGTTGACTTAAAAAACAAGACAAATAGATGTGCAGCAATCGTCGAGAAAATTTTAAAATTATTACCTACAAGAAATACCTTCTCCTTGTTCTTTCGGTATTCTACTGCCGTTGTTCCATGATATTGGTATATATGATACGCTTTGGATGATAACAACAATGCATGCTTCGGATGCTGTCTGTGACCTACATTTTACACATAAGTGGCTTGGTAAACTGGTTGAAGTCTATTCCCGCTTATTGACATGTCCCACAGCAACCTTATTAGTATGAATGATGCATTTTGGGATGACAACTGCAGTGAATTCTTTGGATGCAGTCTGTGAACTACATTATATGCATGAATTAATCTGTTAAAAAGATTAATTATAGTCCATTCTCGTGTTTACTGAATGTTTAACATGTGACAATGCTGCCCAACTAGGTGACCATAGCAGGCTTTGGCTGCTTTCTATGTTTCAACGAAAATATCATTTGTGCAATGGGACAAGGATAAAAGAGCACTGGAAAGCTTAATCTGAATTTCAACAGAATAAAAAAATCTAGCAGTTGCTTCTTTCATAAAGAGGTCATTAGAACTGAGGGGAGAAGGTTAAGCTTTACTATTTTAAAATAAAAAAAACTTTGAAAGTTTGAAATGTTTGAAGTCTGTATTGTGTTCGTTTTGTATTGGATTGTATTGCTATGACTTTTGTCTGCAAATAAAGTATGATTGATATACAACATTGTCGACAACACAAAGGTTTAAAGAATTAATTGTTTTCTTTTTTGTCCTAAATGACAAGATTATGCTGGTTTAATACAAAAATCTTGAAAGCATACATATATGAAAAAATTCAATATGCGATTTAATCTTATTATAGTCAAATTGAGGCCAATTGTGATATTGTTCTGCTAAAAAGTTGAATACAACGTAGACTATGGACAGGGCAAAACGTTGTACATGTAATGAAATCAACAGTGACAACATCACATACATTAAACAACGGCACCAAACACATAGAAGAAACAAGAGACAGAAGTATTTGAATGCGTTAATTAAGGAAAATAACACACATAATGGACACTCCCTAACTTACGTTTTGTACCAGAGGTGAAAAATAGATATTGTAACTTATTTCTGGATAAGTCAGAAAACAGATGAAGAATGTTCTTGCTGAAGCTGTCGATCAAAAAGGGGTGAAGTTCAGGATATTCTGATTTAGTTTCTCTTCTTTGGACGAGTATTGAAAGACAACGAGAGGCGTATCTTATACTTAAGTAGCATTTAAGGATCATACAAATTTTAGAATCATGTTAGACCTACTGTCAAAGCGCATCAGCATAAGGTGTTGATATCTCTTTCAACTATTTTAATGTTCCCAGTAGCACTAATGCAAATAAAACTGGGCAATATAAGGGACAGAATTTTTAGTTCGCCTCAACGAAGTTGAGGGGGACTATTGGAGTACCCCCGGCGTCCTCGTCCGCGTCCACGTCTTCGTCCGCGTCCGCATTTGGGTATATATCTTAGTAACTATGCAGTGTTGGGTCATCAAACTTTGTATGCAGGTGCATCTTGGGTTAACTCACAGCCTCAAAGAAAATTAGGTTTCTCTGACCTATATTTTCCACTTGAGTGGCTTGCATTCAAATTTACATTTTAGTTCATATCTCATTTACTATACATAGTACAATAATCTAACTGTGCATGTGCATGCATCTCTGATGGTATGTCAGCATCCGGGCAAAATTAGGTCACTTTGACCTATATTTTCCGCTTGAGTGACTTACATTCAAGTTTACGTCCGAGTTCAGGTCTCAGTCACTGTACATGGTAGGATCATCTAACCTTGCATGTGCATGCATCTCTGATAGTAGGTCAGTATCCAGGCAAAATTAGGTCACTTTGACCTATATTTTCTGCTTGAGTGACTTACATTCAAGTTTACGTCCGAGTTCAGATCTCAGTCACTGTACATAGTAGGATCATCTAAACTTGCATGTGCATGCATCTCTGATGGTAGTTCAGATCTCAGTTACTGTACATGGTAAGATCATCTAGCCTTTGTATACATGCATTAGGGATGGTAAATGAGCATTCTGGCCAAATTGGGTTTCTGTGGCCATGTGCCATAACGAGGCGAACTTTGTAATCGTTGATTACCTATGTTAAAAAGATGCGATGGTATACATCAAATTAATATTTTTTCGATCAAAACAAAACTTGTATCAAAGACATAACGGCTTCCGACACAAGTGAAAATGAACAGGAAAAAGCACGAAAAGTCGTTTGCTTACAACAAAAGTACTTAGCAATTTGTGAACTTTATATATGCAAAATGGAACACAAAATCTGCAGAATCTTCCCGGAAATGTCAGAGGCAAACAGATCATTTCATGAAATACAGAAGTGTAATAACTGAAATCCATTTCAAACATAAAAGTACTTTAAGGATTAAGAGAACATGGCATATGCATATCTATAGTAAAAATGTTACAAACATCATACAAAATAATTTACTAGTATTCTAATGTCAGATTTATTCTATAGTTAAGACACTAGGTCAGGAAAGGAATGCACAATTATTTGCCAATAATGTGCACTGCATCCTTCATATCTCAGTATAGATAGAAACAATTTACCTGTTCTGTATCCGTTTACGATTTCAATTCTTTCAAACGAAGTATTAGTTAACTTAGAAGTATCTCCCTGATACATTGTACAAGGCCTGTCCATAGATGCCTTTATTTACCTATGTGTTTCTACAAACTTTCTACACTTTTTTATTAGGATGCCAAACGACATAGCTAAGTTCCCATGCCTGAAAGGTTTATGAAAAATTGACATCATCTTGTAGTTTTGTTAACAGGAATCCCATATCTTTTTAAGGTCATATGCAATAATGTGAAAAAATACTGTAAAGATATGGAGTAAATGCACATAAGACAATGTCTCAACAAATACATGGTAAACAACACTTTTATTGTTGTTCTTCATCTTGAGGTCAGCATGGGGCTTTAAACAATGATCTCTGCTAATAGTCATTTCAAGACTGCCTCTAATGTACATGTATATTTCCTAAACATGTAAATTAATGAACATTTCCTGCTATAGTGCTAGTAGCAAATCAAACAGCATATGCATATGGAAGAAAATCGCTTAATTCACCCTTTCACATCCAGAGTACGGTCATTGCTTTTTTGGTTCTCAGTTATGTGCATGTTATCTATGTCAATACACTTGTCGCTTTGTGTATGTGTAATAATTGTATTGCCATTATGTTGGAACTGATTGTCCAAATACCTTGCAGCTCTGGAAGGGTAAACATGTCCTGCTCTGTTAATAGAGTGATGTTTTTGTAGCAAATATATTTTGTCTAAGTATTAACAATACTCAAGATATAAAAGAAGTAAAAAGATACAAAGTTCTTTCCTGTTATTTTGATCTAATGTGCACCAAATCAACATGGTTTAAACAAATAACTGAACCACAATGCCTGAACTTAAATTTTGTAGATGTCCATATCCAACTGTCTAGTATTTATGCTTTGTTCAAGCTGAAACAAATGTTTTTGGTTTTCTTTGCCATTCAAACGTTGGTCGTTGTCGGTAGACTCTGATAACCCATGTTCTGGACTATCCTTACTTAATGAGTTATTAATGTATCAGCAGTTTGTCACTATTTCCATATTCCTTCATTATACATGATCAAGGTCTAAAATTTGTTTTTAATGGTTTTTGGTATTAAGCTCTTTGGTTTTTTTTGTTGGTTATTGGTGTTGACCATTTTATTGGTGATGTCCAAATTTTCTAAGTTTCAATCACTACATATGGTGTGTTATCAACAGTACTTTCCATTGTCTATTGTATATGTTCAGGTCAAAAGCTTTCAGTTAGATAAATAACTAAATACCGAAGTTACTGCAAATTTACTCTCTGCATATGCGCATTTCGACAACTTATGTCTCATCAGTGCAGATAAAATCTAAACGTTTGGAAGACCAAAAACTCAAAGATGTTTAAAAACTGCCAGAGAAAAAATAACCCTGTGGAATACTTAATACTTCAGTACTCTCATGCAGTGTGGAGTCCGTAAAAAGATTCCCCGTGCGAGAGATGTATGCTCTCTATATTTTTCAGTTATGATGTACTTGTTCGTGAGAGAATTTCTCATATGGATATACTATCATACTTTCAAATTTTGGCATTCATTTTTGTTATTTCGAAATGAAATTCAGACCATCTGTTTAAAATGCCCACATCTCACTATTTGATAATGCCAAGTTTTCTTACAATCAACTTGATGAGTGCCCTGTGTTTGTCTATATGTTGTAATTGTCCACTAGCTTAAGACACTGGTGCTTTTGTCGGGAAACGGATGACAGTGATTGTAAGAGCACTTTGCCAGTTTAATAAATGTTTGTTGACAACCCCGCATCCATGACCAGGAAAGACATGGATGTAGCGTTGTTCGACAATTAGTAAAGAATTCTGCTCAAACCAGTGCTAGGGGCCATCTTGAACTTACTATGAGGTATGAGCAAAGCTCATTGTAAAAGGCCTCATAGTGACTTCAAAATGAAGAACAACAATAAAAGCATTGTTCCTTTGCTTGTTTTTACCATGTATTTGTAGAGACTTTGTCATGTACATTTACTCCATATCCTTTAATTCACCATTCAGATGATCAGGTTTACTTCAACTTGTTTCAAGATTTTTTCGACTCAATGTTGGGAGTTTGTGGTTTTGTTGGTATATACTGCAGGGTGGGTTATGAATAACAAACACTTAGCAAAAGCATTTATTTTATATCTGTGTAAGTCCACATCCAAAAGCATTAATTTTGTCCCTGTGTATGTCCACATTCAAAAGCATTAATTTTGTTCCTGTGTATGTCCACATCAAAAAGCATTAATTTTGTCCCTGTGTATGTCCACATCAAAAGCATTAATTTTATATCTGTGTAAGTCCACATCCAAAAGCATTAATTTTGTCTCTGTGTATGTCCACATCCAAAAGCATTAATTTTGTCTCTGTGTATGTCCACATCCAAAAGCATTAATTTTGTCTCTGTGTATGTCCACATCAAAAAGCATTAATTTTGTCCCTGTGTATGTCCACATCCAAAAGCATTAATTTTATATCTGTGTAAGTCAACATCCAAAAGCATTAATTTTGTCCCTGTGTATGTCCACATCCAAAAGCATTAATTTTGTCCCTGTGTATGTCCACATCAAAAAGCATTAATTTTGTCTCTGTGTATGTCCACATCAAAAAGCATTAATTTTATCTCTGTGTATGTCCACATCGAAAAGCATTAATTTTGTCCCTGTGTATGTCCAAATCCAAAAGCATTAATTTTGTCTCTGTGTATGTCCATATCCAAAAGCATTAATTTTGTCCCTGTGTATGTCCACATCCAAAAGCATTAATTTTGTCCCTGTGTATGTCCACATCCAAAAGCATTAATTTTGTCTCTGTGTATGTCCACATCCAAAAGCATTAATTTTATCTCTAAGTATGTCCACATCCAAAAGCATTAATTTTGTCCCTGTGTGTGTATGTCCAAATCCAAAAGCATTAATTTTGCCTCTGTGTATGTCCACATCCAAAAGCATTAATTTTGTCCCTGTGTATGTCCACATCCAAAAGCATTAATTCTGTCCCTGTGTATGTCCACATCCAAAAGCATTAATTTTGTCCCTGTGTATGTCCACATCCAATCCAAAAGCATTAATTTTGTCTCTGTCAAAAGCATTACTTGAGTCTCTGTGTATGTCAACATCATATGCAATAGATTATTTCAACAAATAACTAAATACCGAAGTCACTGTGAATTTACTTTCTGCATATCCGCATTTCGACAACTTATGTCTCATCAGTGCAGATAAAATCTAAACGTTTGGAAGACCATAAACTCAAAGATGTTTAAAAACTGACAGAGAACAAATAACAAAATCTAGTTTGTTGAAAGTCACTTTGGATTATTATGCTATATGTATAATACTCGGATCTGCTATATATGTTTGTATCTAAAATTTATGGTAGTGTTTAATTATGAAAATGTCATTTATAATTAGACACTACCATCCAGTTAAAACAGTTCCGTGTACTTATGTTTGTACATAAGATTTTGTTTTTATTTTCAGAAATGTGACAGCTGTAAAAACTGGCTTGTAAAGAAAAACAGACAAAGACTCTATCAATTGTATTTTATTACAAATGATAAA
>MJUU01038986.1:12484-28868 GCA_002080025.1 Modiolus philippinarum
TACTTCATAGAGTGCTCTACCTGTTTGTCCAATATCCCATCTTCTTTGCTAGTTGGAAGTTATAGATTTCATAACCCCCTTTTTAAAGTCTTGTAGTGTTATGGTGTTATCTTCTGGTGGCATTTCTTATTATATATGATTAATACATGTAGATAATTGTAGACATATGGCCATGATATGGGATATCGATTTTTTGAGGAGGTGATAGAAATATTGACGTGATTGAGGAATAAGCAATGATCACCCAGGTTAACCTGCGATTGCAGACTCTATGGTCTTTGTTGACCTGGTTGTAAGCGAAAATAAACAACATGTGTGCTACGTAATAAACTGTGTTGTATTTTTAAGGTAAATAAGATATATTTGCCCTGACATACTAATAAGCAATAAAGAGTACAAATGACACTACTCTTTTAGCCAATAGCCCCCAAAATACACTAACATTTTCTTCAATGCAACTATAGGCTTATTCGCCGTGATGTCACAACATCAAATTTTTACCTGTGGACCCTTCTGGTTGGCCAGAAATCGTAATAATAAATTAAGGTCATAAAAATATCATTTTTAATTAACTGGTATGGAATTATTTTTAAGGTAGTTCGAGACTAATAAAAATTTCAGACAGAATTTTTTTTATTTTAAGATATTTTGTAGGTCTTAGTCCATTGTTTCAAAAAAAAATAAAATAAAAATGATTTGTCACCGATCATCTTTTCCTGTTATCAGGCTTTGAAAATCAGGCCAAATTCAGTATATTTCAGCGATATTTACAAAGAATATATAGGGAACAGTGAAACATACTTGTTGTTTAGCTTTCATATGAATTATTATATCAGATAGATTTTTTGTATTTTTTGATATTTCAGAAGCATGCATTTCAGCTATATGCTGAGCTTAAAAATCTATATGTCACCGTTTGATTAAAAGAGATATTTTATAGAGGGGTAACGATTCATCGATTAATCGATTATATCGATCCAAAGTGATGACGATTCCCGTATCGTATCGTCGGTCCGGAATCGCGATACCGAAAACGGCTTTGTTTCAAACAACCGCACCCAATCCGATCTGCATTTTATTAGTCCCAATATGGCAGAACTCGTAGATATAAAAGAAGTTGTCATTGTGAATTCTCCCACGGCGTATAAATTGATATAATTACTCTTATTTAATGACAATTATGACAAATACATGGCTCAAATATTAAAACAATTGTATAATGCAATTCATAGTCTTGATATCTGCTGAATTTATGTCAAGAAAACATGATTTACAGTACCTTGATACGTATCGTGATAGTATCATATCGCAAGCAGATATCAGGATACATATCGTATCGTGAGATTCCTCACGATACTCAGCTCTAATATTTTACAAAGTTTAGGAAAAAGACAATATTTACGGGAAAAGGGAGCTAATTCGCGGGAAAGTGTATGTCAGTCTATAATGACGTCACACTGTAAAGGCCAAATAAGGAATATTCCGTCTTGAAAATCAAGTCAATCCGGCAATGAAATTATACATTTAGTTTCGAATTTTCATCAATTTCATTCTAATAACTCCTACAACATATATGAAAATGTTGTAGAGTGATGTTTGATATGTACTAAATAGATCCTTTCAAAAAATCATTTGGTCCGCCCTTTGGTTTCGGTATTTAAATACAAATAAACAGTTCCAGTTATCAACCCAACACGGCAAGTGTTGTTCATCCTGAACACACTTCATAAGACTGTTCATATTTAGATTACGATTACAATGTCATTGTTTACTGTCACACTGCACTAATTTTGTTATTTTAAGTTGTGTATTGTTATCCAATTGTACGAGTCTTAACAGGAAGCGAAGAGTGTTTGTACCTCCATTGGATTGGAGAGTTCAAATCCAGGAAAAGAGTCAACACTTTTCGAAAAGCGCTATTAGGTTCCTCACAAAGAATACTCATTAAACCCTGCACACAGGGTGCTACCCCTCAAATGTTTCAATCTCTTAACTGGATAACATTTTATCAGATTTTTATACAAGTATTTTACTTTTAGCCTTGTGCCAAATTAAACGAATTTTCTAGGTTGTCTTTCAAATTCTTTTATTACTGCAAAAAATTTGAGGTCATTCATTGCTATGTCTGTCATTGCCGTCTTCATTGTTGTCATCATCGTTGTCTGAAGACTTTTTTTTGTATCGCCTGCTGAAACAAAGTCCACACATAGGGATTACTATCTGTCATGGTCGTCTTGCATCGTCGTCATCAGTGTCAGTTCTTGAATCCACAACTCCTTCAAAACTACTAGTCCGATTCAAACCAAACTTTCAGTATATGTTGTTCACTTGGTGTAGTTGTGCACCTGATACTTGGAATTTTTATTTTACAGAATTTAGAGATTCACGGAGTCGAAATTGCTCATTTGTGAGTCTGTCGGTTTTTGGAATCCGCAACTCCTTCAAAACTGCTTGTCCGATTCCATCCAAACTTTCAGGATATGTTTTTCACCTGGTGCAGATGTGCACCTGATGCTTAGAATTTTTATTTTTTAGATTTTAGAGGTTCACAGAGCCATCATTCCACATTGACCGCCAGTGGGGAACATAGTTTTAACATTGGGCCCTATCTGAAAACACATTCAAATTACTACCTGGAAATGTCTTGGTTAATTGCAACCAAACTTGGCCACAATAGTCACATACAAAGATTTTTTTTCAGGCTCACACTTTATCCAAGATACAGGGTATACATACAATGTAGTTTAAAATCGGACCCTGAAGGAAACACTAACAAAGGTCTTCTCCCAAAGTACTGGGCATATTATAACTTAGATTTGACTGTGGTGTCTTTAACAGACTGTCCGTGTTATTCAATGTCCAAGCATGTGATACAGACGATTTTCAATAAGACCATGGATCCCTGTATATGCTCATAATGTGTCACATTCTTGTCTTACTGCGATTTCCCATAAGACCACGGATCCCTGTATATGCCCATAATGTGTTGTGGTCTTATCATACAGCAATTTTCTATA
Organism: Modiolus philippinarum; assembly: GCA_002080025.1. Taxonomy (NCBI): domain Eukaryota; kingdom Metazoa; phylum Mollusca; class Bivalvia; order Mytilida; family Modiolidae; genus Modiolus; species Modiolus philippinarum. Next base: position 15,502 of record MJUU01038986.1, read on the forward strand.
AGACCGTGGATCCCTGTAAATAGCCATATTGTTTCATGGTCTTATAATACTGCGATTTTCCACAAGACCATGGTTCCTTGTATAAGGCCGTATTGTGGTATGGTCTTATCTAACTGTAATTTTTCGTAAGACCATGGATCCCTGTATATGCCATATTGTGCCATGGTGTTATATTACTGCGACTTTTTATAAGACCTTGGACCCCTGTGTGTCATGGTCTTATTTCTGTGATTTTCCATAAACCACGGATCCCTGTATATGGCCATAATGTGTTATGGTCTTATCATACAGCGATTTTCTATAAGACCATGGATCCCTGTATATGACCATAATGTTTCATGGTCTTATAATACTGCGATTTTCCACAAGACCATGGATCCCTGTATAAGGCCATATTGTGGCATGGTCTTATCTTACTGTGATTTTTCGTAAGACCACGGATCCCTGTTTTCTGGCCGTATTGTGCCATGGTGTTCTGTTACTGCGATTTTTTATAAGACCTTGGACCCCTGTATAGGGCCATAATGTGTCGTGGTCTTATATTTCTACGATTTTCCATAAGACCATGGATCTCTGTATATGGCCATTATGTGTTATGGTCTTGTCATGCAGCGATTTTCCATAAGACCATGGATTCGTGTATATGGCCATATTGTGTCATGGTCTTATATTTCTGCGATTTTCCATAGACCATGGATCCCCGTATATGGCAACAATTTGTTATGGTCTCATCATAAATCGATTTTCTGTAAGTACATGGATCCCTGTATATAGCCATAATGGTCTTATAATACTGCGATTTTCCACAAGACCAATGGCTGTATTGTGGCATGATCTTATCTTACTGAGATTTTTCGTAAAACCATGGAACCGTTATATCGCGGATATATTGCTTTAATTGCTTTAGGTGTATGCCAAATATTGGCGCTTTACTTCTAAATTTCTGGAGACAGCTTTCAAAACTTGTGTGATATCGGACGAAACACCCGCCGTAAAGGTAAGAGTAGAGGGGGTAAAAGTATGAATTTTTAAAATTGTACAAATAATTATTATTGATATTACAACTGATACACATGGTAGATTTTTTACTTTTGCCAAGATTTGGTGGATTTATTCCTATATTTTGGAAGGTTATGGGAATTTTATGTGTGAATAACGTGTAAAAATACCCTGGTTTACCCGAATAATTGTGTGGCGCTTGCGCAATATGCGCTCGGGTGCCATGACATTTTACATAATGCAAGTAGATATATTGCTTTAGGTGTATGCCAAATATAGGCGCTTTACTTTTACATTTGTGGAGACAGCCTTCAAATCTCGTGTGATATCGGACAAAACACCCGGCGTAAAGGCAAGACGAGATGGGGAAGAAGTTTAATTTTTTAGAGTGTACAAATAATTGGTATTGTTATTACAATTGATACACATGGTAGAATTTTCACTTTTGCCAAGTTTTGGTGGATATATATTCCTATATGGGATTTTATGTGTGAATAATGTGTAAAAATATCCTGATTTACCATAATAAATCTGTGGAACTTGCGCAATATGCGCTCGGGAGCCATGAAATTTTACGTAATACAAGTAGATATCAGGTGTTAGGTGTATGCAAAATGACGGCGCTTTACTTTTTTTGTGAAGGCAGCCTTCAAAACTTATGTGATATCGGTCAAAAGCCCGGTGTAAAGGCAAGTCCCCAACCCCAACACATTAAGCAGCATTCCACACACATGTGAAATAAGAAATCCCCAGTATAAAGGCAACCAGAAAGGAAATAAAATTGTCATTTTTTCAAACTGTAATTTCCATATATCATTTCAGCACAGTTCAATATTTTCAGATTATGGATAACCACGAGTTCAACAGGTCAATGGGTTTGCACAAATTTGAAATTCAAACTCTGTCCTTCACTGGCAAGCATATACCAGCATGCTATTTCCGGTGTTTTATTTTTCCTTTATTTCTTTAAAAACATTCTTGCATTATTTATTCTATGTCTCCATTAAGTAGATATTTCTTTTATTAAATTGGTGTTCAATTACTAGTATGTGTAATTTGTACATGTGATGGAGAGGACAATGCTAATTTGCAAAACTTGTTTAATTGCTATATTGTACAATAATATATGGATTTAAGTTATAATTTCTGATATGCTGAAGAAAACGATGTTTACCAATAAGCAATATTGCAAATCGACGAGATTATCATAGTCGAAAAAAATAGATGCTACTCCCAACAAAATAATTATTATTGTAATACAATCAATATTTTCAACAGTTTAATGCATTGTTTCAACTATGATAATGATCCAATCGATTTGCATCGGGTCCAATGTTAAATATGTTCCAGGCTGGCAGTCATTCTTATTTTTGTAGGACCACAAGGAAACAAGCCATTGATGTAAATGACCTTATATGCACCATTTTGTAAAGTATGGTTGAATTTGCTTCAGTTGATTAAGAGGAGTGTTGAAAATGTGAAAATTTGTTGATGGAAGACAGGAACCAAGTGATGGCAACAGCTTACACTGCACTGATGTTCTTAGTTGATTCATTGGCATTTGTGGCATTATTTTATGCTAACAAACATTTTGGATGTTTATTTTCCAACTTCCTTCGTATTTGGCACGTCTGATGACACTTCACTGAGCATGTCAATATCACCTCTATTCAATCCTCTTGTGCATTGTGGTAGATCAATGCTATAATATAACATATTTTAGATTTTGTTAAATCTGCATGTAACATGTTATGATGATTTAACTTGCTGTTTCTTGTTTCATTTGCAGATTTTTTGGGTGTATTAGTTGTTTTTAAATTTGATGGCAGATTTGATTTTGTTGTGATTTTCTAAATATCTTATTCCCATTGTGTCAATTGTTCATAGTCAATTAAAGCTAATTACATCCATATTGAACTGCTGGTACATTGTTACAAGTCTGTCACAAAGTTGACATAGTGAATTATGTGGTGAAGTACGGTAATGAAATAATACATCTATGTGCACACAGATCCTTTCTGAAGGTGATTGAGTTCTTGAATCCCACTTAACACAATCATGATCAATTCTTAAATTTGCTCTAACTATCTGAAAACTCTGAACTCAGGAAAACATAACATTCATGTAAACCTAACAGAACATTCAATCAAAACAAATTGAAAGAAATATTTAGACAATTAAGAATGTACTTAATGAAATCCAAATTTCCAATTTATATGTACAACCATTTTGACAGTTAGATTTTACCTGCACTGAAGAGACATAAGTTGTCGAAATGCACATATGCAAAAACTAAATTCTTAGCAACTTTGGTATTGAGTTATTTGTTACCACTGGGTCGATGCCTCTGCTGGTGGACTATTAGTCCCCGGGGGTATTCACTAACCAAGATCTGATTTTGACTCCACATGTAGATCATATTGGTTATTCGTTCTCTGTCAGTTTCTAAACATCTTTGAGTTTATGGCCTTCCAAACATTTAGATTATATCTGCACTGAAGAGACATAAGTTGTCAAAATGTCCATATGCAGAAACTAAATTCACAGTTACTTTGGTATTTAGTTATTATTTACTATAACATAAGAGCAAATTTCATAACCACATCAAAAATATCAAGTATTTATGTTTTGAATGGAATTAAAGTACCCTTTAGACATTACATTGCCACATACGGCCATTTCCACAACTAATGAATTCTAAGTGCAAAGAAAGAAATGCAGACATGAATGAACTTGCATATGAGCAAACAATTAAGGCCTCATGGTGAATTCAAGGTGAAGAAAAACAATAAAAGCATTGTTCCTATTGGGTTTTTACCATGTATTTGTAGAGACTTTGTCTCATGCGCATTTACTGTACTTTTTCTCATGCGCTTTTACTGTATGTCCTTTCATTCACCAGACAATAAAAAAACAAATATGTGTATCGTGTCGGCAAATTCAACTTGTCTTTTTGTTCAGTCTTTCATTAGCATTTGCCTCCTTCCATGTGCCTAAAGAACAATTTGGAGCTGCAAATTTATTAATTTAAACAGTAAAATTATAATGTTTATTAAATTACTTATACATGGATATATATGTACATGAATAAAACAATTAATAATATGTAAATAATCTTCATTTAAGAGACCCACTACAATACTATACAATCAAAACTAACCAAAGTGGCAATTCTAGAATTTGAATCAACTACAAGTATATAGCCAGAGAAGAGGTTAAAAGCAAGAAAATTGATTATTATGCAGTCTACCTGTAATGAAATCCAAAAGAATGAAAAGTAAATTTTAAAGATATAAATGAAAAGAGGCAATAATTACAGGAATGGTCGAAAGTTGTTTATACAATAATTTATACATTTTTCTTTAAACAGGCTTCCCCNAAAAAAAAAAAAAAAAAAAAAAAAACACTGCAAAAGTGTTAAAAAATGTAAAAAAAAACATAAAAAATTTCTTTATGAACTTCTCTATGACTTCTTTTGAATTTCATTAAAGCAAATGACTGAGTTAAGAAAAGTAAAGAGAAGATAAATTAAAACCCAAAACGCTGTCTATTTGAAAAAGAGAATTTCTATTTTATTCTCTTTTTTTATTGGTAACTAAATTTCGTAACATTTCTGCATTTCTTTGATATTTTCTACAAACTAACGATACAAGTAGGGCTATTGCCCCACAAGATGTTAGCATATTGTGTTGAATGAAAGTGACAATAAAAGTCCGAAACGATCGAAGGAAGAGACCAGTAAGGAAATTACCCCCAAAAGAATAAAATATGTTGTAATCATTAAACCTCAAAACAAAATAAAGTATAGGGAATATGAATGAATATAACTTCTAACTTTCCGCGGAGAAATTTCCCCGCTTAAGAAATCGTGTATTGGCAGATGTAAGCATCACTACATGAGGCAAAAATGCATCGCTGACATTGCTTAAAACCCAAGCGGGGAAATTTCCCCGCGATAATTGAATTGGTAAACTTTTTACTTGAATACTGAAAAAAATATTACTTAGTACATGCCATGTTTAATTTCACTGGGGCAATGTCAATACCAACAAAACTTGTTCGAACCTGTTTGCCGGGGAAATTTCCCCAGGAGGTGGAAAGCTTTTCATAATTCACCCTCGACATTAAAATGTAATTGCTTTTACATTAAATTCGATGACAGTTTTTAAGAACTGCTTTGGGGAAATTTCACCGCGTGAGTTTTGGACAAATTTTCATCAGATGATTTGTTGAAAATCAAATGAGTGGAGAAATTTCCCCACAAAAGATCTGTACAAAATTTTCAGATGCTGACAAAGGTGTGTGGGGAAATTTCTCCACTAGCCAAGTAGTATTTGAAAAGAATTATACAGGAGATTTTTCGAAGACATGCAAATATATGTATATAAACATTGATATACGTCGACAATTCTGATTCAAAGTTTGATGGCATAATTTTCAAAGAGCAACAGGAAATATAAATTGTCTAAAGCATATTTTACTTATCTTGGAATTATTGGAAATATATAAACACACAATATGACGCTCTTTGAGATAATGAAACATAACGAGGAATTAGTTATCAAAAGGATGCTTGAATTTACAAATATAAATAAACATAATCCATGGATTTTGTAACCTGTTGGCGAATTTAATCTTAAAAGAAACATGGGATTAAAATATTCTTCTAAGCTTCTGACATGGAAATAGAATAATAAGAGTATAGTGTATATTATATAATATAATAAATAAAAGTGGAGGATAATGATGCATTACATATCTTTGGTTTTCTAAAATGATAATTTTATCATAAGGACTGAGAAAGTATAATTGGTTTTGTGTGTTGTATATCTATGGCCATAGTTAACTTGCAATAGTCTTTCGGAAGAGTTTCTTTTACCTTCTAATGTAAATGCCAAGAAAGACACTGACGAAAAATGAGGCGTATTAAGTTTGCAGTTGCCAGGGCATTATGTACCATAAATAATCAATGCAAATTATTGAAGATAATATAAAATACATGAGAGCGTTTTGACAACTTCAGAACATTAGAGTTTCCTTGATTATATCTTAACATTAACAAGCCACCTGTTTAATATTATTTTTAAACCATAAATGACATATTATTTGTTAAGAAATCTAAGTTGTCTTAATTTTCCAGGTTGTCCAGTGTAAACTTTTAGTCCTCTTTACAGATAAACAACCATGAGATTTTATTGAAGAACCAGTCATACTAACCTGAAATCTGTGATAAAAAGTATGGGTCACCATGCTTGATTTTCAACAACTGAGGGCAAAGTTTGCTCATTTTCAGCACATTATTCACATAAATTTAAATAGAATGCACCGGGGAAATATGGAAGGACAGTTTTCAACTTAAGACAAATGAACCTTATATCCATGAGAATTTCAAAATTTTTGTAACTTGATAGTTTATCATGTGATCAATTCGTTACAACGAAAAAATAAATACGTTAGCATCGTGGTTAGCATACATTTAACGGAAAAAGTTTACAAAGTTTCCGTGATAAACATTATTTTAAGGAAAAGGGATTTAATTCGAGGCAAAGTGGAGTAATTATAACTTTTCATAATAGTGAATTTATTATGACGTCACAAAGGAAAACATGTAAAATGACTGCTCCGGCCAAACAATCAAACCACACCCGTATTCGACTCTATTTTTCAAATGCATGATTGCATTGCGCAGCCAAACAATGTCTATCTACCTTGAAACGTTGAATCAATGTTAGTAAATTAATATCAAATCAATTATGTCCATGTTTTATAATTTTTCTAATAAATATTTGGACATGCAGTTACTTACCTAGATGCAGATACTTGTATTTCCTATTAGGCTGGTAGAGTTAAACACAAGAAGAAAGTTTCAGCACTTATTCGAGCAATGACCAGTGGTAACAAGTCAATTCTACATCACTACATAGCCATTTTTCGATAAAATGCTTCTGCTCACAATCCAATCTAGCTGTGTTGCATATCTGTATACTACAATATATATTTGCATTAATTTAAAAACAAATGTGGTCCATAAGGAAGAATCGGGGGTATTTTATTCATGAGATAAAATTACGTGACCACGCCCCTTTAGGTGAATTACTTCCCTTTATTAAAGTTTAACTTCGAAAGTACATCTCAGTGTTCTGGATTATTTTCATACTACCCCCGTCTTTTGTTCTCAAAGTACTGTATTAATGTTATCTTCCGTAGTGGAAATTCGAAACATAGAAAATGTGGTTAAAACCCGTCTGTAGAAGGATTTCCCCGTCACTGGAAAGCTTGGAATTACACATTTTCAATTTAATTTGGCCGAAAATTTTTTGGGGTAAGTTTAAAAGGGACAACTGTTTATGAATCTATGCGAGTTATATTTCACAGTCATATGCGGACAAATTTGCTACATATTTATCTTTGATGAGTATTTTTCTGTCAAAGATAGCTTACTTGGCAGTTTTACAATGGCTTCTACAGTCAAAATGTCATGATCCCGCTTCGAATTTCAACCTTAATTGGTCGGAAATTTTTATTATTACAGATAAATATTCATGTATAGAATGGACGTAAACAATGTGCAGCATCGTGTAAGATGCGGACAAACATGTTCTGAAGTGTATTATTAGATATTTTTGCAAATTTTCAATATCTCCCCTATGCATTTCAACTAAACATGGCCGACAAGCAAGAGATACAAGACGGCCGCTATGCAAATTAGTAAAGTATCCCTCATTCTGCAATATGCCCTAATAGATGTATCGCTCATCCCTGCTAGACCACTAAAGTGATATGACAAATCAAACTGGCATGATGAGAAAAACTTAAAATGCTCACTAGACTGTGAAAACCATATGACATGCACGACACACTACCAATGACGAATCCAAAATCCAGATACCATTGACCTACTACTAAAATATACTGAGACATCAGTGGACCATGACATGTCGTCAAGGACAAAATCATATAGTAGGCTGTCATGTTCTACCCCAGACAGACCAATATAGCAAACATCATTTTCCTAATTTACCTAACATTACTAGATAAGAGAAACCAAAAATGCTAACTAGATAGAAGAGCAGAGGTAATTAGACAAAACATTATGGCAGATTGTCCTGTACTACCAAGACCAACTTGCATACCAAATATAATTGACTTTCAAGTATAAGTTACTCAGAAACTGACTTAAGGAGGTTCGCTCCTCATGTTTTGGGATTTCTGTCAGATTTTTGGAATTCTCTGGTTTTATCGCGTTAAAAGCATTATAATTTTTTGCACATGCACCCCATTATTTTTTTTTTCATAATTTCATTTCATACATCTAGATGAGCATTCTGCAAAAAAAATCATTGAATTTTATTTATTCTGTCTCGTTCATTCATGGTCAAACCTTTTTCAATGTCAATCTTGTGAAAAATTTGAGTTCAGTTTCCGCTAAATTTTTTCAATCACTTACACTCTATTCAAAGTATTTCTACCGTTCCCGTCATGATTTTGTACCGTTAGTCTGTATATTTTTTCTTAACATTTTACGTCGAATATTTAGCATTGCAATTTAAAAACGTCAATTTTAGTCCATTTTTGGTCAGTTTTGCTAGTAGTATTATTACCCAGTATATATGCGTGATCGTGCGAATTGTATAACCAGTTAAGCGGTCAAATGAAAACAAAAGCGACATTTAACCAAAGAAAAGCTCGTGCGATAGTTTACCAGCAAAAAAGGTATGTATATTATGTTATTTGGATAGGTAAATCGTGCTGTGTTATTATTTAATTTTTAGAAAGGTTGATATAGTCAGTTTGTCATGAAAAAGCATTAATAATTTGGGCAGTGTTGTTTTCACTGCTACTTATTTTCACCGTACCGATTGTATGCCATGCTAATCTTTCTACCGTAAGGGCTACCATTTTCTACACAAAGTGGTATTATTTTTTCCCGTTAGAATAATTTACAGAAATACACTTCAAATATATTGTAAGTAATGACGAGCTTCAGAAACGAAAGTAACTGAAATATTTATATAAAGTTGTCGTTTTAACACGAATATAAACTTTTTACCAAATATTTCAGCCTGAAATTGGTAAAACATAGATAAATCCACAGGATCTCTGTTAATGTAGGAAAAATATCCTAAGATATGAAAATATGATTTAATATCTATTTGTTATACGTTATATTTCATAAAATATCAATGCATTTACTTGAATTTTCAGAACAAAAATAGACTATATATTCAAGTTACCATGGAATAGCTTGCATTTTTATGACAATTTATTGAATATCTGGCGTTATTCTTATAAATGGGAAAAAATGTCTAAACTTAAAATGCTTGAAACATTATCAGACACCACTGTAATAGACAAAATAATTTCATTTGAGAACTCCACTTTCGACTTAAACAGTGATGGAGTAAATAAAGCATCTGCAGACTTGAACAATGTTTTTTTCCAATTTTAGCCGAAAAAACTTGTCACACTGTTCGTCTACGGAGCAAGAAAAGAAAAAAGTATTGGTAGATTCTGAACTTAGAGATTTGAAAAAGACTGTTATGGCCTTAGGATCCGAAATTAAAAAACATCCTTATGATATGCAAATAAGGTCTAATTACTTTAAACATTGTAAAAAACTTAAAAAGATGGCTAAACATGAAAAATATTTGTTTAAAAAAGAACTATTTGACAAATTACTAAATTGGAAAGAAAATGGTCCAAACAATATTGGGATGTATTAAATGCATTGCAGAAGGGGGACAAATCAAACAATACGACTGAAATTAACAAAACTTTTAATGAAGTAGCTCATTTTGAATTTCAAGGGGATAATAATAAATACAACAACAGGTTGAAAAATATGTAAATCAATATAAAGAGTTCATCACGGAAGGAAAACTCATCAACTGATAAACCATTTACTATTTCTGAGGTAAAAAATGCATAAACATGCTAAAACTTTATAAAAGTTCTGGCCCTGACCTCATATCAAATGAAATAATAAGATATATTGCAAGTCCATAGTAAAATTATTTAACCTGATCTTGAATATTGGACAGTATCCGTCAGAATGGAGAAAATCATTCATAGATCATATTCATAAATCTGGTGACAAGAATGAACTGAATAATTATAGAGGCATTTCTCTTCAAAACTCTACTGCTAAACTTTTTAGCTCAACACTGAACAAACGGTTAACGAATCATTTTGATTATTTATTTTCTAATCAACAATTTGCGTTCAGAGAGAACCATAGAACCACCCACAGACAGTTTAAAAATCGCTTATTTCAAAATATACTTTGAAAAATAAATGAAAATTTTTTTCTTGCTTTGTTGACCTACAAAAAGCATTTGACACGGTATGGCATAATGGCCTTCTGTATAAACTTATGAATAATAATGTTGGTATCAAATTTTCCGGTGTACTGAAGAGTATATATAGTTTATCTCAGTCTGTTATTAAGATTGATAATATAAAACTTTCTGATTACTTTACAATCGAAAAGGGGGTAAAACAAGGGGACAGCTTGAAATCATCTTTGTTCAACTCCTTTATTAATGATCTACACAGTATATTTGACTTGAATCCAGTCTTAGCTTTGCCGATTATCAAACAAGCACACAGGCCTACAAACTGTTCTGAACAAGTTACAAAAATACTGTTTTGATTTGCAGTTAAATGTTAATACAACAAAATCTAAAGTCCTGACTTTTCAGAACTCTGTAATGCCTACCCCTGTTATTTATTATGAAAACAAACCACTAGCAGAACCACGGAATACAACTTCCTTGGAACTGTAATAGACTATGAAGGTAACTTTAAAAAGTGTGTACAGACATTATCAAAAAAAAGTTTAAAAGTACTATTTGCATTGAGAAAAAAGTTCTTGAATTTTCAACAAGTGCATGTCAATCTATCCTGTAAATTGTTCGATACTCTAATCGGGCCAATACTTTGCTATAATTGTGAAATATGGTATATGGAAGATATCTTCACATATACAGAGCCATGAATAGAGCTGCAATAAAAATATTATTTGTGTGACACTCTAAACTGCATATGAAAATTTGCACACAAGATACTGAAAAATATTACTTGGCTTATAAAAGGACAGCTTGCAATATTTCAGCTATCTCAGAGCTTGGACGCCTCCCCCTTACTTCATTTATTCAAACCCAGGTAATGATGTATTATGCCAGAATTAATACTATTGATATAATAGTAACTTCGGTATTTAGTTATAAATCCTCTGGTTAAGGAGTCTCTGAATGTTAACAAAGCTCTTAATGACGAGGGTCACTATTCTTGATATACTTTTGCATCAAAGCTATTTGAAGAATCACAATTAGAAATAGAAAATTATGAAAACACAACCAAATCTTTTTCTGAAATTAAGCCTTCGTTCGAAAAAAAATTTAAAATGAAGTCAAAAATCATAATATAAAAATTACATGAAAAAAATATCCAGTTTTTTGCTAAAAAACAACCTAAACAACCCTCGCTTTAGTGATTTTCTTCATTTGATCTATCCAAAAGAGCTCGAAATTAAGGATATCACAGACACTTCTACATCAGCCTCGTTCCTTGACCTTCACCTTGAAATTGACAACAGAGGGAGACTTCAAACTAAGCTGTACGACAAACGCGATGACTTCACCTTTCCAATAGTAAACTTCCCTTTTCTTTGTAGCAACATCCCAAAAGCGCTGGCATATGGAATTTACATCTCCCAGCTCATTCGCTATTCAAGAGCCTGTGTTCGATACAGTGACTTCCTTGATAGAGCCCGGTTGCTCACAAATAGGCTACTTCAACAAGGGTACGTTACCCAAAACTTGAAGTCATCCCTCGAGAAGTTTTACGGTCGACATCATCATCTTGTGGACCGCTATGGGATATCTGTTTCCCACATGACAACAGATCTTTCCCTTTAAAGCTTAATTGTTGTTTCCTCTACCGAATTTGACTTTACTACCGGATTTGACATGTTCAACACGGCGGGTGTCTTATAAGAAGCAGGAGATGCTGACTCTACCGGTGCACCTGATCTCACCCCTGGTTTTATATTGGGTCCTTGTTGTTCATCTTTGTGTGTGAGAGTCTTCATTTTTCTTTTCTGTGCTGTACCCATAATGTGTCTTTGTTTTTTTTCTGCCTTTTTTGTTTCTGGTGTTGCCATTGTCCTCGGATTGTTCGCTGTTAGATTGACGGTTCGGTTCTCACTTACTTTACAGGCAACTTCAAATTATTTTTGTACAGCAAACTTAAAAATAATATCAAAATGGAAGATTACTTATTAAAAGAAAAAAAAATCAGCAATAGAAAACTGTTAGCTCAATTTAGAACTAGCGATCATTGTTTGCTCATTGAGCGTGGGCGTTACAATAACATCCCTCGAGAACAAAGATTATGTAATGGAGGGTGAATCTCATTTCTTTTTAAAATGTAACTTTAACAGAACAAATTAAATTAATGACTGTAATAGAAGGAAACTGTTCCAACTTTAATATCTTGTCAGATGATGACAAACTACAATATATACTATCCCCAAACTTTAATATTTTGCCGGCAGTCTTTACCTTTATAAACAATCACTAGAATTGCGAAAGGGTCTACGTCGGTCAAATTTGTAATACATAGATATAAAGTGTAAAATATTTAATGTTTGTATGTTGTGTCATTTATGTATGTACTTGTTTTATGCTTGACCCTTTATGGGTGTAATTTGCATAATAAAGTTATTATATCAACAACTTCTACAATGCCAATAATTAGTATAGGCAAAGATGGTAAAAATTCATACAGTTGCTTTGACATTATAATTTACATTTTGAACTTCTCGTGACTTTAAGCGTTCTACAAAGTACTTTACAACTGTCATTATTGTATGTTATCAACAACGCCAAATCACATGACGTATGTTTTGGATTATAACAAACTTCACAGTACTGATCTACATTTTGATCTATGTAACCATCATAGACAGACTGCGACAGGCACGTTGGAAAAATCCCCCCTGTGCATCGTCTCATGGTGCCTGCTGCATTCTGTTCTGTGTGTGAATGCGTTTTATTTTTTATTTTTTTATTTATTTATTTATTTTTTTTTATTTATTTATTATTATTTTTTTATATCCAAATGCACCGGGTATGTTAATATGTTAATATTACTCAATTTTCATAGTATGAAGTGCATCTGTGGTAGACGTGCATATATATGCCTTTATTTATTATTTTTATTATAATTACATGTATTAATTGTAATTTATTGTTTATACCGTTTTCTGTAATATTGTACTGTACCAATCATAAATGTTTGATGTATCATGCCCTCCCGGGGCCCTAATTTGGTAATAAAATATTCTGATTCTGATCTGGAATAAT
>MJUU01038987.1:0-12651 GCA_002080025.1 Modiolus philippinarum
GGGGGGGCTAATATCAAAATTCTTAGTCATATGAAAAATAAAGATATATGTAGAAGAAGTAAAAAATATTATTTACAAATATCTATATGAGAGATTTGTAAAATAAATCTACAAAAGTATTGATATATTTAAATGCCTCGCTACAAATTACCCGTGTTTGAAACCAGTTGATCTGTCGGCTAATCGAGAGACTATGTCTACAATTGCCTTGTGGTTTTTATCCTTTGAACCCAAAACTTCTTCCAACCATGTCTGCAAAGAAAAAAAAAACAATATCTGAAATGCAGTAGTAACATCAACTCTACCAAAAAAGTGTAAATATAAGAGATTTTTTTTTGGTTTTGTTTTTGTTTTGTTTGTTTTTTGTGTTTTATTTCGTGTTTTTTGTTTTTTTTCTTGTTTTTTTTTTGTTTTTTTTGTTTTTTTTTTTTTTTTTTTTTTGTTTTTAGTTTTTTGGGTTTTTTTTTGTTTTATTTTGTTTTTTTTGCTTTGTTTTATTTTCTTTTACCTAAGAAAAAACAATATCTGAAATGCAGTAGTAACATCAACTCTACTTAAAAAGTTTAAATACAAGAGATTTTTGTTTTTTGTTTTTGTTTTTTTTTTGTATTTTATTTTGTTTTTTTTGTTTTGCTTTGTTTTATTTTCTTTTACCTACGTCAACGTTGCCAACAGTATTGTGACATAACTTCTTGGAGTAACAAGAAATAGTTAATTTCCAACGACAATACATTTTCATTGAAAATTTGGTCAGCGTATTATTATATGCATTTTTTCTTTTCTACTTAGAATGTGTGAAAGTTTCATTTAGATTCGATTTTTATTGTCTACTAAAGTCATTTCTTTTTACCATTTTAAATTTTCAAGTTTTAAAAAACTAAATGTAACAACGTTTTAACAATTAATTAAAATAGTGAGTTTTTTTAAACATGTGGGAATATTGGGAAAATAAAACACGTATGACTGGAGCTATTACGTACCTAAAATATTTCAATAAAGATGTCATTTGAACAATGCAGTAAATTTACTAAATGAAACATATCCTTTTCCGAACTTGATTTGTTGTGTTGGTGCTGCTGACAACTACATTGTACTTTAAAGCCTTTTGCAGAAGTTTTTTTTTTTAAATTTTATTATTATTATTATTATTATTATTATTATTATTATTATTATTTATTTTTTTTTTTTGTGAATTTACTTCTTATTCTTTTCAATTATTTTTGTTCAACAGTGCTGCATGACCAAGTAGAAAAACTGAAACCATAGTTTCTATATTCACCGCCTGAGTCATGAACAAACACAAACGCAATGCTTAGCTTAATTGTTTTTCAATTTGCCCAGACTGTTCTATCTTAAAATCACTTTTCGTACTCATAATTATCAATGGCCAGTGTTGATTACAGTTAAACAGTGAACTTATTCGTTAGGATTTCAAACTATTCGTTCAGGATATTTTTGAGACAAATTCTCCTTTGACATTCGATCAACATCAACACCATTTATAAATTGTGTGAATAAAAGTTCAAAGTGTTGCTCCCTAATTTGTTTTTTTAGATTTCCTATCAATTTTTATACATGTAGGTTTACATTGACTTTGCCGTCCTGTTAAGTTGAAATCTGAAGTACGCACAACGAAATTTGCCGCAGCTTAAATCGCTGTAGCTATTTTGTTTTAAATAAGCTCTAATAAAACATGCATGTATTATTTTCTAAATTTTTTCCGCTACTCTTGGTATATTTACCGAAATAATCAAAGTTCAAATAAAAATATTTTCTATAGGCCTTCACGTTAATTTCACTCAAATGTTGAAGAAAATCGATGTGGGAGTGATTGATGAATGATTTACGCAAACCAACAAACCAATGAAAAGACACCAAACGCATTGCCGATGGATTACTTATTTGCATATAGGGTACTTGTTTGTTGTTGATTCGGGTGGCCAATAAACAAACAGAATTTTGATTTGTTTCCTAATTTACATAAAAATGTTATGGTAAATCTGAAAATAAATTTGCAGAACCAACATCCATTTACCATTTACTTTTATTAAAATAAATTTTTTCACAGGTACAAAGTTTTTGTTGACACTTTTCAAGTAATTACATTATTAATGTTTTGCTTCCCAATCGAGATTACCTCCCGACCCACGTGTTTTGGTTAAATGATAGACCCCAGAGCAATATAAGAACAAAGACCCAGAGCAATATAAGAACAAAGACCCCAGAGCAATATAAGAACAAAGACCCCAGAGCAATATAAGAACAAATACAAGTGTTCAGTTAACCAGGTATACTCCCCAAATTTTCTATTAAAATAACATAGAAGGGTAATGGAAAACTTTTTAACATTTTTTTGTAAAATTATGGTAATGCATGTCATTAAGCGGCAAAAAAGATTAGCTTTCCATTAGTGTATACCATGTCATCCTTTAACATTTACTTAAAAAGATATTTGGAGGAAAGTCGCGGCAAATTTCGTTGTGGCTACTTTAACTTTTAATAGTCTGTAATAAAGATTAGCTGACTGCAGAGCACAATATTCTTAAATTTTAATCCTTTGTATAGGTCGCTATGATCCTTTATAGACTTTAATTAATGTTGACCACGCCAAAGGCGAGTGTTAATAAATTAATAGAAACTAATATTAACAAGTGCAAAAGATTCATCGTTGATTAATTACATAATAATCAGTTCAGCTATTGGATTTTCAGCATTTCTTCAATTTGACACCCGTCAAAAAGTGTAAGTTATATAAAATTAGTAGCTATCAATGACCATGTGTACTTTTGTAACTTACCCAATCTTGCATAACTAAATCAGCTCCACACATTGCTAACACATTTATAACCTTCGTGTGTTTTCCCTGTACTGCAAGCTCAAGTGGGTTCTTTCCATTCTACATGAGCATATAAAATTGCATAAGTTTTAGTTCATACAACAAATGTATCCTATCCAAATATTTAAAAGTTTTACTGACTTTTGCGTTAATTTTAAGCGATTTAGAATTTCTGCTTTTTGCCATCCTTTATTTTTTTCATGCATAGCTTTTCATATATTTTGATTCTATCTGCACTTACGAGACACAAGTATTCGAAATGGCCTCCTTCGAAATTCAAATTTAGTGCAACTAAGAAAAATTCATAATTTATACATGTTGTCAAGCATAAATGAGACCATTGGTTTTTATTCGCACGAATGATATAAATAACCGTTGCAAAGGCTTTGGTTGTTATTTCAATTGTGTTTTGCATGTTTATTCTGTAGTGTCCTTTTCTATTATTTCTGATTTTGTCACCAAGATTGTCCAGTGAAATATCTGAATACTTGAAAAACATACAGTGGGTGCAGACATAACCTCTCATGAAATTAACTTGGAGCAGTCATAAATGCTCCTCTAAATTAACTTAGAACAGGTATCAAGTCTGCACTAGAAATGCTCTAAGTCCGCTCTAGAATCCTGACCACTCTGACAAGTCATGGTCATAGCTAGAATCCTGACCGTTCTAGACGTTCTAGTCAGAGCCCTGACCGCTTTGACCTATTCTACTAATGACAGCTCTTACCTATTCTAGCCATGACTGCTCTCAGCTGACCTGTTCTACCTATGACTGCTTTGACCTATTCTAGCCATGACTGCTCTCAGCTGACCTGTTCTACCTATGACTGCTTTGACCTATTCTAGCCATGACGGCTCTCAGCCGACCTGTTCTAGCTATGACCGCTATCATACCTGCGTTTGTCACACATCTAAGAAATATTCAAAACGTGTCCAGTATTTAAGCGTATTTGATATATGTGAATTTAATTAATATTATAAGATAAAACAATATTTACAAAAGATTTATCCGAAGTTCGATTGATACAACTATAAACATAAAATTCGAGAAACATTAAAAGCCAACACCTCTTATGAAATAGTCAGTTTAATAATTCACGACCGTGGCCAGAGCAGACTTAGGTAGAACGGTCATGGCCAGACCAGACTTAGGTAGAACGGTCATGGCTAGAACAGACATGATTCTAGGACCAGAACAGACAGGATTCTAGGACTGTTCTAAGTCTGCTCCAAATTAACTTCAAGTTAACTTACAGCTGTTCTCGTGACTGCTCTAAAAGTTAACTGGGACAAGAGGTTATGTCTGCATCACACTGTAGATATCGTAATGCGAATACTGAAGCAAAAAGTGAGAATAACCACATTCAATTGCAACGATGCATATTCATTTTCAAAACCTAACACCGTACTAAAGATGGCTTTCAATTTGGGTTCAACAAAGTCACCACTTTCCTTCATTTTGAAAATGACCTTCAAAATTCTCAAAGCTTTCACTACACATTATTAGACAATTTAATGTTCGATTCAAAATTAGACACCACAGCAACATGATATTTACCCAGTTTAAAGCATTGATATCAGCTCCATTTGCAATTAATATGACAACAGCTGTCTCATGCCCTGCACGTGCTGCTTTATGGAGTGGTGTTTCTCCATTCTGCAATGTAAACATTGAATATATTTAGTATTGAGACAAAACAGTGTTCTTTCAGTTTACAATTTTCAATTTCACTTTAGGGAATAACACCGGACTTAAGCTCCAACATTTTTTGATCGTGGGAATCCGGGCTCCAACACTAAGTCTCCGAGCTTCACTCAGGTGGCTCCGGGATCTAATTTGTTTACTTAAAAAGAGCAGCCAACCCACACAATTCAATTGCAAGAACTGTGATAATATTATCATATGAATGAACTTAATGAATTAACTTAAAAAAGAAAACAATACACAACAGAAGAGAAATTATTACAATTTTATTGCGATAGAAGTTTTGAGGTCAACTTGTAAATGTAGCTGATTTAAAGATATTGATTATCCGGATTTGCAGCCATTAAACTCACAGGTACATATGTTCCTGTATAAACCGCATCCATGACCAGGAAATACATGGATGTAGCGTTGGTAGACAGTAATCAAAGAATTCCACTCAAACCAATGCTAGCGACCACTTTGAACTCACTATGAGGCATCAGAAAAGCTCATTGCCGAAGACCTCATGGTGACTTCAACATGAAGAACAACAATAAAAGCGTTGTTCCTTCGCTTTTTACCATGTATCTATAGAGACTTTTCTCATGTGCATTTACCTCATATCCTTACATTCATCATAAATCTAAAATAAAAAAGGGAGAGCAAGAAAGCCTGGCGTATAGATATAAAATACCATAATGACCCTCGTAATGAAGAAGACCGTGTTCGTCGACAAGAAAGAAGTTTTTTCTATGCATGCATCCGCTGTGTTGTAAAAGTAAAAACAGTAACCAGGATAGTTCAAATAAGATGATTCCATCAATGCTAAATAAAGTCATATTTAAATTTGTCACTACCATGTCATTATAGTCTAAACCAACTGGCGATAGTGCAATAAAACTTGAAAAGTATATGAGGAAGGATAATATATTCCGGCATTCACAACTAAACAACAAGAAAAGTATCCTTGTATATAGCACTATCTGCCAAGTACGAATTGATGCGACTCCGAAAAGTAGTGTTATTGTAATAAAATCAATACTGTTGATTACAATAATAACGGCTTTTTCAACAGTCGATTACATTATTTCAACTATGATAATGAGCTGTTCGCCGATACTGTATAAAGTAAGTTAGAAACGTCAATCCAAAAAGAATAATCTAAGGACAATGACAACATCGGAAACAACAAAGAAACGGAGACTACAAATACTAAATGTTATTCGGGAATCTTCACAGGGGATCCGAGTTCATATTCCCTCTCTGTGTTATATATCCCCGAGTCGTTAGGCGAAGGGGATATAGGGCACAGACAGGGAATATGAACCTATATACAATGTGAAGCCCGAATAACTTTTATATTATACTAGAAGTGCTATAATTTTTCTATTAAAAACGTTTAAATATTGAAATTTTTATACAAAGGAGATGCGGTCTCATATACCCTGTCAAAGGAACCAATCAACTGGACATTTCACTTCAGCAGGATATAAGTTAATATATAAAATATATTTTGGCTAATTTAACTACTTACACAATCCCACAACTTGACATTTCCTCCGAGAGAGATAATTTTATTAATTAAATCATCAAATCCTGCTTGAGCAGCGTAGTGTAGTACAGTACATTTTGTCTGCAATAAAAAAAAAACAGAATAGTTCATCATAAACAAAACAAATGTATAAACCATAGCAACTTACAAAAATGGAAAAAAATTGTAAAGTGGTTCTGACTTTGGGGAGATTTCTTCGTATCAGTACTTTACGTTTTGATTTCTTCAACGTCTATTATACTGTTTTTAGATTCGTTTGTTTCAATACATCTTTTACATTACATAAATTTGTATGTCGTTAGATTTTTCACATTTTAAGGCTGTCAATTTCAGTTCACTATCTTGTGTAAACAGTGCATTATTTTGTACAAATATCTAAACATAAATCAATTACATTTTTTATTTCTTCAAATGCATATTAAACGAGATCAATATGTTTTATAAAGCTATTGAACGGCTTCAATTCATTACAGCCAAAATAGGAAGTGAATATAAATTTGTCGTTGAATTGACTGAGGTTAACATGAAACATGTTTTTAATTTATCTCTGAACCCACTACCTAGGCTGTAAATCTCCTTCGCGATTAACATTTAGATACATGAACAGTTAAATATTATTTTTTATGCCCCCCCACCCCGTGAATCGAAGATTCGGGGGGGGGGGGCATATAGTTTTTGGTCTGCCTGGGGGCATATAGTTTTTGGTCTGCCTGTTTGTCTGTTTGTCCACAACAAAACTTTAAAATTGGGTATATCTTTTGAATGGTAAGTGGTTGGGCTTTCATATTTTGCATGTGTACATGTATTCCTTGTGGCAAGACCTTTCAAACGATACCAAAATGTTGGTCCTTGTGACCTTGACCTTGGTAAGTGGTGGACTATTTGAAAACAAAAACATTAACATTTGGTATGTCTTTTGAATGGTAAGTGATATGGCCTTCTTATTTTGCATATGCATTCCTTGTGGCAAGACATTTCAATTGGTATCAGGATATTTGACCTTGTGACCTTGACCTTGGCCTGTGAACAACTGCATAAAATCTTTAACATTGAGTATATCTTTTGAATGGTTAGTAACAGGACTTTTATATTTTGCATGTGTATTCTTTGTGGGAAGACCTTTCAGTGGGTACCGGAATATTTGACCTAGTGACCTTGACCTTGACATGTGACTATCCGGCAAAATTTCATCAGAAATCATATTTTGCATGTGTACATGTATTCCTTGTGGCAAGACCTTTCAAACGATACCAAAATTTTGGTCCTCGTGACCTTGACCTTGGCATGTGGTGGACTTTTTGAAAAAAATAATAAACTGTAACGTATATATTGGGTATATCTTTTAAATGGTAAGTGATATGGCTTTCATATTTTGCATGTGCATTTCTTGTGGCAAGACATTTTAATTGGTACCAGAATATTTGACCTTGTGAACTTGACCTTTGCCTGTGAATAACTGCATAAAAACTTTAACATTGAGTATATCTTTTGAATGATTAGTGATGGGACTTTCAAATTTTGCATGTGTATTCTTTGTGGGAAGACCTTTCAGTCGGTACCGGAATATTTGACCTGGTGACCTTGACCTTGACATGTGATTATCCGGCAAAATTTCATCAGAAAAATGAAATTTATAAGTAGAATATAGAGACATTCAACTAATTTATGAGAAAGTGTTTTTGATGTCAATAGAATTTGTATTTTTAAAAGATATTTTAAATTAATATTCAGCCTTTTTTCCTCATTTAAAACTTAAACATTTTGTATATCCTTTGAATGATAAGAGACAATGTTATATAATTCACAGGTGTCTGTAATTAATCGTATGTGTACTCTATTTTGGGTGACTTCTGTGTTTATATCCAATTACAATCATAATTTGTTGTGAATTAATTTTTCATCTGATATCAAAATTTATTACTACTTATTAATTTGTTAGAAGCACATAATAATAATGTTTAATGTACTAAAAATTTCTTCTTAGGTTCTAATCGGGGGCAAAAGTGTTTCACAAAACACATCTTGTTTTTTATATTGTGACACCGCAAAGCAAAAGGAAATCGAAGAAGCCAATGAGTTGAAACACTTTAATTATTTTGGAACGCAGAATTATAAATTCATTGAAATTTGTAAGACACAAATATTTGAATGCAGGAAAAATCATCGTTACAACAATGCAATTGTTTGCAATGAAAACAGCACGGTAAATTTTTTCAATTTTGGGACATTTTAACATTTTTGCAGGACGTAAGAGAAACACTTCAGTAAAAATAGGGTATATTTGATGACCACTAGACAGACAACGGGGCGCTTGAAATTGTTGAAAATTGCTGAAAGTTTATAGTATAAAAGATACCACCAACAATGACCGCAAATTATAATCACAGGCATCAGTCAACAAAGAAACTGCACAAAACTTTCAGTCTAATGCCTTGAAAAACAAGTTCTCAAATCTAGACAGATACATTGTCCTTCAGAAATTCTAAAAGTTTTATCACTTCTTCCTCAGAGTATTTTCTTCGATTCGGAGTCATTTTTCACAAAGTATGCTTGTTTTCTATCGATAACAATGTTCCTCTATCTCCGTTCACTGTCAAACATCTACGAATAAACCTATAAACCAAGATTTCAGTTGTTCACGCAATGTCAAAGTAGTAAAAAGTAAAAATAAGTCAAAGGTTATAATGCGGCATTGTGATAATTATTTAGAATTCAAGACGTCAAATATATCTTTAGAGTTTTTCAATATCTACATTTCATTTCAACCGCCTTTTGAAAAGCAAATACATGTATTACAATATTTTGATGCAGCTTAGAAATGGGTTTTGTAGAACATTTTCCAGATCCAGCGACGTACCGTGTATATTAATGGCCATGAGTGTAATTTTTGTACAGAGTACAAAGAGGGGAGATCAGTTTTTCATCCATGGTCGAAATCTCAGAGGACAACAATTCAGATTTATTGGTCTGCAATATCTCCTATGATAACGTAGTTACTTGTACGTTCTATGTTCTATAGCCCTTTTAATTACTCCCATTTCTCCTTTAAACAACAATGTAATGATTTTTCAAATAAAATTAATATTATTATGATCCTTATCTGCAGATCTCTAAACAACTTTGTGGTAAATCAAACAATAATGACACGGCAGTGCAAAGCGAGACGGAAAGTTACTAGCAACAGAGATAGACCACCTACAGTGATGGGCAGAACATTTCAGTCGTTCTATTAATTGCAAAAATAGACAATCAAGACACACAAGATATACACTAGATACACGTATGTAGCTACTTGGTGAGCCATTATAATAGACATATAGACTGGTACTCAAAAACCAGTTAAACACTATCCCTGGCTTATTTTTGTGCCGGTAACAAGTCCGGCTACCCCGAGTTCCTACCGTTCCTTACGTTTGCCTTTTGTCTTATTGTTGATGTTTTCCTTGTATAGTTTCTAGGTTAATTGTGACATGTAATTGTGATTTTCGGCCGTTGTAGGGTTGCTTATTATCTTTTCCTTGCAATCGACAATTTAAGTAAGAAGGAAGTCAATGAAATCAAGAAAGCAATTAAACAACTTAAAAACGGTGTAACTCCATTCATATACAGCATCAGTATAGAGCTAATAAAGACAGGTATAGAAACACCAAGTGATATTCTACATTACATGTAGTTCTTATTACACATATGAAACAAGAGTGTAACAAGAGACTACATATGGTATCTAATATAAAAAAATGTAAAACTCATAAAAATGTTTTACTTTAAATACGAAAGTAATGTCTTACACAATGATCAGCTTTTTAAATGGTTTACTGTTCGTTAGGATGTATATCCATGTTCTTCTTCCCTTTAGGTGTGGATTGGTGTCATCTTCGCTAGCCAAGGGTTACGATCCGCTTCTCTCCTCTTCCTCTGAAGATGAGAGGAGCGAATCGTAACCCTTGGTTAGCGAAGGTGGATTGGTGTATGAGGACCACGTTTGGATATGGCAAAATCGGTATCAGGTGGACACTCTGCT
The DNA here is from genome assembly GCA_002080025.1 of Modiolus philippinarum. Classification (NCBI taxonomy): domain Eukaryota; kingdom Metazoa; phylum Mollusca; class Bivalvia; order Mytilida; family Modiolidae; genus Modiolus; species Modiolus philippinarum. The sequence continues at coordinate 10,097 of MJUU01038987.1, forward strand.
CTTTTCTTTAAGAAACCTACTTGAGCAAGGGTGCGTTATCTATTACTTTGAATTTTTACGGTAGACATCACGATCTTGTGGAACGCTATGGGATATGTGTTTCCCAGATGACAACAGATCTTTCTCTTTGCAGATAAGTTTGTTTTTCCTCTACCAGAATTTGACTTTTACCGGAGTTGACATATTCAACACAGCGGGTGTCTTATAAGATGCTTATTCTACCGGTGCACCTGATCTCAACAATGGTTTGTCTATTGTGTCTGTTTTGTTCATCTTTGTATGTGTGTGTGTGTATTCATTTTTATTTTCTGTGCCATTCTCATGTTACCTCTTTCTTCTTTGTTACCATTGTCTTTGGATTATTCGTTTTAGACGGACGGTTCAGTTCTCATTTACTTAAAGACCTAGAAATTGCAGATGACAGTAGCTTATTGTCAAAAATAACAAACCACATGCAACATAAAAATACAGCCTACCTAAACAATGCAACATAAAAAAACATATTTACCAGACAAGTAGTTCTCAAAGTAAACACACAGAAAACCAAAGTACTGACAATAAATGATAATACAAATAGACATGCCATGAGATAGGCGACACAAACATAGAAGAAGTGTAAGATTTAACAAGTTTTGTCAGTGCAATAAGTAATGGCACTAGCAATGGCATCAGAGCTAGACTGGGCAAAGCGAGAGCATCCTTCAGATGGATTTTTTACTTTGGAACTTGGGTATGAATTGCCGTGATTTTTGGATTTTCGATTTTGGAACCCCCCTTTCATCAATTCGTTTGCCGATGTACTTCAGACAATTAAGATCAATAAGGTAATCAATAGTTAATAGAAAAACCAAGCTCAGAGTTTAGAACAACAATTATTGCTCTATGGCTGCAAGTGTGGGAGAATAATTCAAATTCAGAGTGACTGCAACTTTGACACAAAATCTGCAAGATATTTTGACCCAACAAGATTTCCAATACAGACCTGTATAAGATGATAACACAAATAGGCATACGTGGCAATTATAAAAGAGAAAAAAAATTGAAATGGATCGGGCATATGGTATGAAGAGAGTCAAACACCATTAATAGAGTGTCAATTAGATGGACACATAATAATATAGGAATAGAAAGCATAGGAAACATGGCTCCGAACAGTTAAAAGATAGGATGGGGAGATCGTGAAGAAGGTACCGGACAGGAAGTTGTGGAGACCATTTGTGATGGCCTTATGTGCATCTAGGCATGTAGAGGATTAAGTAAGTAAGTATCTGTAGGAACAACGACATATTTGACATGAATTGAGGACAAGTATTTGGCAAAATCAGTAGTTTTGAAAATTGATGGTGCTTGACCCTCGTAACTGACTGATTCGTTTTGGAATCATGGATCTCATAGCCTTAATCCGATCTGAAAGAGTAGTATGCTTGTATATCCATGCCCTAACAATTGTTACAACCGTTTTTGTAATAAACAACCGTTTTTGTAATAAACAACCGTTTTTGTAATAAATTTTTTTCCTATGAAATTTTTATGATTAAATGCTTCAATTGTATTAATCAAGTGATGAAAAATTAAAAAATTAGCAGAACAAACTATGAACACGATACTATAATTCAAGTTATTACAAAAAACGTTATTACAAAAACCGTTACGAATGTGACAACCGTTTTTGTAATAATTACCATTTTTGCAATAATTGTTTTTTTCGTATCAACCGTTTTTGTAATAATTCTTTTTATGCGTCGAATACTTGTTCCCTTGCTTTAGTTGTATACTTCTATTGATGAATAATATAAAACTAGTGTCCCTGGTATTGGAAATGAAATTATTATAAAAAGCGTTATTACAAAAAACGTTGAATGCGTCTCAACCGTTTTTTTAATAAACAACCGTTTTTGTAATAAATCTTTTTCAAATGGAATTTTCATTATTAAATGCTTCAATTGTCTTATTTTATTGATGAAAAATGTAAATTTAGCAGAACAAAGTATGAACACGATATTATAATTCAAGTTATTACAAAAAAACGTTATTACAAAAACCGTTACGAATGTGACAACCGTTTTTGTTATACTCATCCATATTTGCAATATTTTTTTTTGTATCAACCGAATTTGTAATATTTTTTTTCCTTATCAAACACATGTTTCCCTGCTTTAGTTGTATACATTTATTGATGAATAATGTAAACCTATCCGAAAAAACTGAGCTCCTGGTATGGTATATATAACAAAATACCGAGGTTACTGTAAATTTTATTTCTGCATATGCGCATTTCGACAACTTATGTCTCTTCAGTACAGATAGCATCAAAATATTTGGTGATCCATATACCGAAACATGTGTCAAATCTGATAGATAACAAATTACCAATAGAATCTAAATAGGAAAGCCAAAAAATCAGCTAAGGACAGAGCTATGCAAGAGGGAGATACTCCTTAATTTTTTTTTACAAAATATTCATAGATTTAGATATTGCAATTTTCCAAATAAAATCGGTTTTCGGGCCAGCACCGAAGTACTGGCTACTTGGTTGTTGAATACCCTCGGGGACT
>MJUU01038991.1:0-27569 GCA_002080025.1 Modiolus philippinarum
GAAGGGGCAGTTTTTCTGTATTTTATATTATACCGGTGTCTGCAATACATAAACTTCCTATGATTTAACCATATATATAATAAGTTAATCTGTTATTGTTCTACTATATTGAACAGGTTGATATAGCATTGAATGAAGTTGTTTAAATAAAGGTTTGCCTTCCTAAACAATAATGTTATTGTGACAAAAAATCGCCAGACGTGAGACTTAATCTGATAATATTTTTATTGTCTTCTTGTAAAATCGGCGGTTGTAAAAAAGGTATATATTTCGAGTTAAAAAAAAATAAATAAACAACGGTGTTTTCCAAAAAACTGGTAAACCTATCTATAAAATGCGGAATTTAAATGAAACGAGTAAACGCACGTTACACGATACACGCAATGAACGTTACACGTTACACGATACACGATACACGATGAGCGCACACGATTTACACGATGAACGCAAACGATCTACACGATGAACGCACACGATTCACACGATGAGCGCTATTTTGGGAATGTTGAACGTTTCCATCGCTGTAACATATGTGTTATGGTCTCATGTTCATTTACTCCATATCCTTTCGTAAAATATTGTCAGTTGCCTCTACAATGTCTACCTCTTCTCCAAAATTCAGGAGCGATCATAAGTAGATTCTTTAGAATTCATTTGTGAAGTATAAACGCAGGTGGGTTCGGGCAAAATATAATAAACGTCGACTTTGCGATCTTTCCTGTAGATATAAGAATGAATTTAAAGATAATATCTAGACAACACGCCAAAAGGAAAATTGACCCTGAAATAAAATGCATTGGGATAAAAATTTTATCCGTCCTCCATATATTATTCATCATGTAAATGCAAGTCTCCATTTTCGATCTATTAATTTTATGATACAGTTTCTAAACAAATGTAATCACTTTAATAAGTTATCACGTCTTAACTCTGTAAAGGTACGTTCGTAAGTGCCGGTTTTTTAAGAAAGTTAAGGCTTGGGAACCGGGAAACGCAACCCTCATATTTTTAATCATTTTATGATTTTATTCATATAATGTCATCAACATATACATAATAATGATAGTTTAAGGAAAAACATCAACATATAAGGTTTATATTCATTACCAATAACAGTATAAATTCCATATTTACCCTTCTGTGCCTAATTTCTCAACAAAATATTTAGTCTGTTCTGTAGACAGCTTTTTGCAAAGTTAAGTTCATTAATAAAAAAAATTAAACCTGCTTTTACAGTAGGTAACAGTTTTCTTAATTTACATATTTAAATAAAATATTTAAGACATAATAAGCAATAATTAATGATTGAAAGAAAATTTGATGTGTAGTTAACACAGCCCAAAAGGTTATCTTTTTCACCACCCAACTTTATTTTCTATTACATTACTAACAGATAACCAAAAGTTTCGAGAAAATCTAAAGTTGCAATAGAATTGGAGATATGTCTCTATGGTTTCCTCACAAAAAGAACACAGTTCTGTTTCAGATAATTTGCATTTATAAAGGAAGGAATTTAAAGGGAGAATTCTGTGAAGTAATTTATACTGAAACATAATGAGCTTATTATTTTTGGATGTTTGAAATATTCATATGTGCCTTCTTCAAAGACAAGGTGAAGTAAATCGGCCACATTGTCTCGAAGGATAGAATTTCACCAGACCCAGCAAAGATCGACAAGGTTTTGAATTGGCCCCGACCCACTACTCCAGAAGAAGTCCGGAAGTTCCACGGTTTTGCTGTATATTAACGGAAATTTGTCAAAGACTTTTCGAAGATAGCACGGCCGCTTACAGACCTGATGCCTGCTCCAAAGAAGTCCAGCAAACGACGACAAAAGACACCAACAGATACATCATGGGTATGGAATAAGCCACAGGAAGATGCTTTTCAACAGCCGAAGAAGCAACTGTCTGAACCTCCCATATTTGGTTACCAATGGTAGAAGGAACAATTTGAGATGCATACTGATGCATCTATGCTTGGCCTAGGAGCGGTTTTGTACCAAGACCAAGAAGCAAAGAAGAGGGTCATCGCCTATGCTAGCAAATGCTTCAGCAAGACCGAAAAGAACTATCCAGTCCATAAGTTGGAATTTCTAGCTCTTAAATGGTCAGTGACTGAGAAGTTCCATGATTACCTCTACGGCAACACCTTCTCCGTGGTTACAGATAACAACCCGTTGACCTTTGTTCTGACGACTGCTAAACTGGATGCCACAGGTCATCTATGGAATGCTGCGTTGTCAAACTATAACTTCAACATTGTCTACAGGCCTGGTTCCAACAACGCTGATGCAGATGCGATCTCCAGACTGCCAGAACACAGCTATTCGCCAAGACACTTTCCCTGACAACAGCTTCCACTGATGATCGTCAGTTACCATCTCAACATCTGGTGCACATCAAGACAGAACAGAAGAGGGATGATAACATCGGTGATTGGATATACTGGGTCGACGAACACCGTAAGCCTCACAAGGATCAGCTAGAGCGTACACATTTGAACAGTTGGTTCTTGAACAACTACGACAAGCTGAAAATCATCGATGGAGTACTCTACCGTATTATCAACGACAATGGTCAACAGGTCAAACAGCTTGTAATGCCAGAGGGTTTCATTGGTAAAGTACTCACAGCTCTACACAACGACATGGGACATCAAGGCAGGGACAAAATTCTATCGTTGATTAGGGGTCGTTTTGCCTGGTTTGGTATGAACCGTGATGTAGACGAATGGATTTCCACCTGTGACAGATGTATCCGTCGTAAACAGCCAGTGAGTGACAGGGCACCTCTCATCAACATTCAGACTACTCAACCCCTTGAGCTAGTGTGCATCGACTACCTCCCAATAGAACGATCCAAAGGAGGATATGAGAACCAGTTGGTGATTACAGACCACTTCACTCGCCATACCAACCCGGAACTAGACAGCGAAGACAACGGCCGATGCATTCTTTAACAACTTCTTCGTCCATTATGTTCTGCCAGAAAGGATCCACTCAGACCAAGGTGCAAACTTTGGATCCAAGATTATTAAAGAGTTATGCAACATCACTGGTGTCATCAAGTCAAGAACAACACCATACCATCCTATGCCTAATGGTCTTACAGAAAGATTCAACCGGACATTACTGAGTATGCTTGGCACTTTGGAAGACACCAAGAAGCAGGACTGGATGTCGCATGTTGCCTCCCTAGTCCACGCAAACAAATGCACCCGTCAGACGTCAACAGGATACTCACCGTACTTCCTCCTGTTTGGCAGGGAACTAAAGCTACCCACCGACATCGCCTTTGGTTTAGGAGAAGACGGTGAAAAGGTCCCGAAGACAAAGTATGCCGAGGACATGCAAGATAATCTACGCAAAGCCAACGACGTGGCAACAAGGAACACCAGTGACGCCCAGAAACGCCAGAAGCCAGGCTACGACCAGAGAACTTGAGCCCGGAGACAGAGTCCTTGTGAAGACCCTGGACTTCGACAGCAAACATAAATAAGTTGATCAGTGGGATGACCCGTACAGGATAGTTAGTCAGCCTAACTGTGGTATCCCGGTGTACGAGGTCAAGACGGAAAACGGCGAGGGGAGAAAGAGGACCTTGCACAGAAACCACTTCTTGCCAATAGGACATCTGCCATCTGATATTGAGGAAAAAAGTCCTGCACCCAGGCAGAAGAAAATGATGACCAAGCCTGAGGAACCGACGAAATCCGACCAGGACAGTGTGAACAGGACCACTGAGGAGAAATTGGATGAGGAGTCGGAGCAGGAGTTTGGATTTGTGGTTTATGAACCTGTCATGCAGTGATGAACCAGCTGCAGATGGACAGGAGGGAGATTCTCTTGGTTTCCGTGGTGACGGCCATGCTGTAGCCGAGAGATTAATTGATCAGTTTTGAAGAGGACTCTCTTCCTGCAGACGACAGAACCGCTGCAGAACCAACCCCTGTAGATGATGTGGAACATGTGCAGTTGACAGCCCAGGATGTTGCTGAAGACAACGCTTCAGATCTAAATGTGGTGCACTGACAGACTCATCACAAGAAGATGCAGATAATCCCACCACAGCTCCTGGAACAGCTGCACCATAAAGAAGACGACGTTTGTTACCAACGCCACCAAATGACCCATCAGTTGCTGTAAGACCACAGAGGAACCGGAAACCTCCAACATACCTTCAGTACTATGTTGGCACCAAACAAGCCACCGTTCAGCAACATGACTGGCTTTTAAGAATCAACTGGTTGAGGTCAGAAGCAAGGAAAGGAGCATTCAATGGCTTGGAAATGGAAATGTCTCGAACTATCTTGGAGATACTTAGGAGTACCAACTAGTGTTTAGAAGATTGCCGGGACGTCAATTTTCAGAGATGGGGAAGATCTGGTTTGGATGACGTGGAAGTCATTTTCGCACGGAGGGGATAATGTAGCAGAGTGTTTATTTTGTGCATATATTATAAACTTGTAATTTATATATTGTTCTATTTAAAATATTATATATTATTAATATTTCACTCGAAATCGGTTTTCCTTCATTTTGAAACGTAATTTCTGTCAAAGGTTAAATCCTTATAACGTATTTTACTTGAAGTTATCTTTTGACTATTCATTTGGTCACGTTTGTGTTTTGGACAGTTTCATTGGTTAGTTCATTTTTCGCGGCTTTTGTGATTTTCTTTGTCTGACTTGACCAGATATACCAAAGATTTTGAACTGTGAAGTTGTGTTTTACACCATGTTGATATTTCTGATTGTCTGATCTGCCACTATTGATTTTCACTCTGGACATCGACATGATTATGACATTTCATGACATATGACATAATGTAAGTTTCTTAATCAACAATCTCTTATATATTTTTTCACGAATTAGTTAACACGAAAACTATTGGTGATAGAAAATCTACATCCTCGGACGTCTTGCATTTCGATCGCATTTAAACATGTTAATTGGTACTGTACTTTGGTTTAATCATATGTATCAACCACGCGTATACAATATAAACTTTTGATATGATTTATTTATGAAATAGTAATGTGATATTAATATTGATTGATGAGATATTTTTAATGTTATGCATTTGTAAGAATTGTTGTTATTATTTATACTTATAATATATTGATATTTTCCAGATTTATTTAATAAACTGTTATATTGAACACGAAACCCTAGACTTATTGATGAGGCCTAAAAAGCCCGTCTATTACATTTGGCATATTCATATTAATATGTCTGGTTCATGTTGTTAAATGTTCCTCTAAACGTCTTATATTAAGTCTTTTACTTACTATGAGGTATTAGTAAAGCTCATTTTTGAAGTCTCCTGATGACTTCAAGATGAAGAACAATAAAAGCGTTGTCACATTGCTTAGTTTTACCATGTATTTCCTGAGACTTTGTCTCATTTGCATTTACTCCATATTCCTTAATTTTTAATATGACGGTTCTCCTGACAGAGTCGGGACCTACCAAAGTAAAGAATTAAACAATCAAGCTAAATTCCAGTTTAAGTTCTTTTAACTATTAAATGGTTTCTTAGATTTTTATATTGTTGAGACAAATGTCTAAAAAGTGAACAAATACATTTTTAGATTTTTTTTATGCCATGTACATTTTATCTGGATATTCAGACTTTTATTGCGGATGTCCCGAATTCGTATAGGTGTTAACGTTTTTTTTTCGTCGTATTTTTGTTTTTCCTGTGATGCAGTTCTCCAGCAGATTGTAGCAAGTAATTACAATTTTCAGCCATTGTAGCATTTTCTGTTTTCCCTTTATTTCTTTTAAGCTAGTGTGGACATTGGATATGAATATTGGTACAATCCCCAATTGCAATTGGCGTTCGTGTGTGATTTGGTGTATTTGTATTTTCTTTTCATTTTTGTTTTACATGACTTGCCGTATCTTTTAAAGTTTTCTATTTTAGATTTACACCATTCTTACTTTTTGCTCCTGTATTTGCTTTCGAGTTTATTAGAACTCTTTACATTTCGAGTAGTGGATGAAATGCCTGTATAAATATCTAAAAGTAATGGGTTTTATTCAATTGAACAACAAAAATCAAATTGATAGTGTACAGCACCTGCAAATTGAAGTTGTAACATACTATATCATGTATTCAACTGACATAGTTCTTACAATTATCAAAATCAAGAGATGATATATGGTTCTATGGCCATGACTGGTCAGAGTGGTTAGGTTCTAGTTGTAGGACCATGACATGACTAAGATCATGACTGGTCAGAGCGGTTAGGTTCTAGTTGTAGGACCATGACATGACTAAGATCATTACTGGTCAGAGTGATTAGGTTCTAGTTGTAGGACCATGACATGACTAAGATCATTACTGGTCAGAGCGGTTAGGTTCTAGTTGTAGGACCATGACATGACTAAGAACATGACTGGTCAGAGCGGCTAGGTTCTAGTTGTAGGACCATGACATGACTAAGATCATGACTGGTCAGAGCGGTTAGGTTCTAGTTGTAGGACCATGACATGTCTAAGAACATGACTAGTCAGAGTTCTTAGGTTCTAGTTGTAGGACCGTGACATGACTAAGATCATGACTGGTCACAGTGGTTAGGTTATATTTGTAGGACCATGACATGACTAAGATCATTACTGGTCGGAGCAGTTAGGTTCTAGTTGTAGGACCATGACATGACTAAGAACATGACTGGTCAGAGCGGTTAGGTTCTAGTTGTAGGACCATGACATGACTAAGATCATGATTGGTCAGAGCGGTTAGGTTCTAGTTGTAGGACCATGACATGACTAAGAACATGACTAGTCAGAGTGGTTAGGTTCTAGTTGTAGGACAATGACATGACTAAGATCATGACTGGTCAGAGCAGTTAGGTTCTATTTGTAGGACCATGACATGACTAAGATCATGATTGGTCAGAGCGGTTAGGTTCTAGCTGTGGGACCATGACATGATTAAGATCATGACTGGTCAGAGTGGTTAGGTTCTAGTTGTAGGACCATGACATGACTAAGATCATGACTGGTCAGAGTGGTTAGGTTTTAGTTGTAGGACCATGACATGACTAAGATCATGACTGGTCAGAGCGGTTAGGTTCTAGTTGTAGGACCATGACATGACTAAGATCATGACTGGTCAGAGCGGTTAGGTTCTAGTTGTAGGACCATAACATGACTAAGATCATGACTGGTCAGAGTGGTTAGGTTCTAGTTGTAGGACCATGACATGACTAAGATGTTAACTGGTCAGAGCGGCCAGGTTCTAGTTGTAGGACCATGACATGACTAAGATCATGACTAGAGAAGACGAGACGTACATTGGCGCCATCAGAAATGATGGCCATCCGCACACTTCCCTGTTTGACACAGAAAACAGAGTTCCACTGACAAGGTCACATGTGTAAAAGTATTTCTAGAGCAGACTTGATACCTTTTCAAAGTTGATTTTGAGAAGCTTTATTACACAAATCTTGACAGACGTAAAAGAAGGACTTCAAAAATATTGTGATAGCTTTTCAAGACGTGATGTAAATGAAATGTGGATATTAAAAGACTCTAATAGTAATGGGTTTTATTCACACTTGAGCAATAAAAATCAAATTGATAGCGCACAGCACTTGCACATTGAACTTTCCACATATCCTACCAAGTAGCCAATTGACATAGTTCTTATAATTGTCAAGATCAGTAAATGAGATAGGGTTCTATGGCCATGACTGGTCAGAGTGGTTAGGTTCTAGTTGTAGGACCATGACATGACTAAGATTATGACTGGTCAGAGTGGTTAGGTTCTAGTTGTAGAACTATGACATGACTAAGATTATGACTGGTCAGAATTGTTAGGTTCTAGTTGTAGGACCATGACATGACTAAGATTATGACTGGTCAGAGCGGTTAGGTTCTAGTTGTAGGACCATGACATGACTAAGAACATGACTAGTCAGAGTGGTTAGGTTCTAGTTGTAGGACCATGACACGACTAAGATCATGACTGGTCAGAACGGTTAGGTTCTAGTTTTATGACCATGACATGACTAAGATCATGACTGGTCAGAGCGGATAGGTTCTAGTTGTATGACCATGACATGACTAAGATCATGTCTGGTCAGAGCAGTGAGGTTTTAGTTGTGGGACCATGACATGACTAAGATCATAACTAGAGAAGACGTACAGTAGTTCTAGAGCAGGTCTGGGTACCCGTAAACCGTTTAACCCTACCGCTGGCTTTTGCGAATGCCGGTACCAAGTCCGGCTGTCCCGAGTTCCTATCGTTGTTTACGTTTGTCTTTTGTATTTTTATTGTGGGTTTTTTTCTTGTGCAGTTCCTATTTACTTTTTGGCATGTGGCTATGTTTTTCGGCCATTGTAGGTGTTTCCTGTTATCTTTTTCATTCTATTGATACCTTTTCAAAGGTGATTTTGAAAAGCTTTTAACCCCAATCTTGACAGGTGTAATAGATGGACTTCAAAAATATTGCGATACTAGCTTTTCGAGAAGTGATGTAAATGAAATACGGATATTAAAAGACTCTAAAAATCTGCCCGACATCTTAAAATCGAGATCACTATCACACTGTAACAGCGTTGAACGTTTTGACTTATCCGCCCTTTATACTAGCATTCCTCATGAACAACTGAAATCTCGGGTGAAAGTTTTCATTCATAGACGTTTCTCCGCGTAAGAACGGCAAAAGAAGTACATTGATCTAGACAGAGAACAAGCTTACTTTGTGAAAATCGACTCAGAATCACGGACGAAATATACAGAGAAGTAATTAAAATTATAGAGTTTCAGTGTCTGGTTTCAAGGTCTTGTGTTTCAACATACTATCTGAATTCCAATGGGCACAAAATGTGCACCTCTTTTAGTCAATCTGTTTCACCACTCATGTGAGGCTGGGTCGAGGGGCTTTTTCAAATTAAAGATAAAACTGGCAAAGTCGCTTAATTTCAGCTTCCGTTATATGGATGATATTTTATCATCAAGCAACACCCGCTTTGGGGGTTTCCTTCATCTTATCTCTTCGAAGGATTCCAAAAATGAGGATACTACCACATCGGTTATTTGTTTGACCTTCATCTTGAAATTGACAACAGAGGTACACTACAAACTAATGACTTCACTTTTCCAAAAGTCAACTTCCCTTTTCTTAATTTGTAGTAACATTTCAAAATAACCTGCATATGGAGTTTAAATTTCGCTACTCAAGGGCTTGTGATTGATTTAATTACTACCTTGATACAGCTCTGTTGCTTACAAATAGGTTGCCTAAGCAAGGGTATGTTACAAATAACTTGATATCATCACTACAGAAGGTGTAACAGTCGTCATCGCGATCTTGTTGACCGCTATGGGATATCTGTGTCCCAGGTGACAACAGATTTTTTATCTTTGCCATTAAAGTTTTCTGTGTTCTTCTACCATATTTGAATTTATTACCAGAGTTGGCATGGTCAACACGGTGGATGTCTTATAGGAATCAGGAGAAGCTTACTGTACCGGTACACCTGATTTCACCCATGGTTTTTTATTTGGTCCGTGTTGTTCATTTTTTCTTTTTGATATGCCATGCTCTTGTTACGTCTTTGTTTCTTTGCTTTTCCGATATAGCCATTGTCCTTTGATTGCTCGTTTTAGACTGACGGTTCGGTTTCCACTTACCCCGCCACTTACCTGACAAAGACGAACTTTTGTGGCTGCTGCAAGTTTACATGACAAGGGGTTATTTCAGCCTTCAACTGTATTTGAATTTGTAAAACCTAGGATATCGCTTGAATTAATTCATCATTAAATAGTTATAATTCATTATGAAACAGCCATGTACAATGTGTTTGTTTCGGTTACCTTGACAATACATGATTTTATTAATCTAACATGATTTTTAGTTTCTCCCCTATACCGGTATATAATCATATATATACATCGGAAGAATTTTCATAAAAAGGCAATCGAGCAACATTTAATTTATTTAAAAAATCATTATACTGTATATCAAATATATGATTAAAATAAAAAAAGTACATATGCCAAAATTGCAAAAGATTTATAAATCTTCCGAACAATCGGCTGCTGTTCTAACATCTAAATTTACAGAAATGCTGTGTAACTATATCTGTCATCTCAAATAATGATTCCATCTGAAAGAAAAAAAGACTGTAATTATTATGTAAACATTAATTATTATACCACAGCTTCACAGGACGGGCGGTATATAGTGAACATGGCGTCTGTTCGTCCGTTAGTCTGTCTGTCCGTCCGTCTGTCTGTTCGTTATTCCTTCTGCAATAGGGGTACATACTTTGTGGTGACTACTCCACCAAGACTAGCTGGTGAAAGTCAATGAAACTTTCACAGGATGTTAAGTAGATATTACTATTTTGCACCACCTATTTACACTAGCAGATATGTAATGATCTTGTTTGGTCATTTTGATCTTATCACGATCTTGACGGGCCAAACACAATTTTGTGAAGACAGTTTAAGATAATAAGTTAATTTTCAAGATAATTAATTTCAACGACGATCAAGACCTGTAAGATTTAAGATAAAAAAGATAAACATTTTAATTGCGTTCATGAATTATCAAGACCAGTTAAATTTGTTAAGATAAAAAAAATCTCAATTTTATCTTGTTTGGTCGGGACAAATTTAGCACATCTTGATTCCCTTGAAGGTATTTATCTTGTTTCATATTGATAAACTGAACAGGACTTGTCGTCTTAGAAGCAATTATCTTGAAAAAAGGATTGAATATCTTATGCTGTCTTAAAAAAATTGTGTCAAGTCGGTCGAAATCGTGAAAAGATCAAAATGGCCAAACAAGATAATAATATATCTGATAGTGTTAAAAATTTGATATGACATGATTTTTTTGTTCTTGAATTATTTTACACTTCTTTAGTCAAATTGGGGACCGGGGGTATATTTAAGTGAGCTTTTCTCACAGTTTTTCTACTTATCAATAATTTAAAACTGCAGATACATTTGTATGCATTTGTATTGAAAGGTCTCACCGATTAAGCTCAAGAAAGAAATATATGGTAATTACACCAAAAGATACTGCTCTGTTGAAAATAAAAAAGGCTGACTATTATTTCAATCCTGATGGAGTATGCATGGTTGAGAATTAAGAATTTGGCTGTTATTACAATCAGAAAAGGCTTTGATCTGTTAAAGAAAAAATCGCTGACAGTTATTATAATTGTGAAGTGTTTTGCTCTGTTTAAGGGGATAGACCTAGGATAGGAGGAGATAACTCTGTTTTTCACTTTTTTAGTACTTACACAAACAAATAGAATCATTGCAATAGGTATGATCAAAATTTTAAAATTTTTAAATAGCTGGTGCACAATGACATTTTGTGAAAGTTTCATTGAATTACACCAAGTTGTTGTAAAAAAGTGTACACCCCTGTGGCGGAGAGTGAAAAATCAACAACAAATCAAGTCAAATCAAAATTTTAAATAGCTAGTGCACATGCACTGAACATTCTGTGTTCTTGGAGGAGTTGTCGCCAACAATTCTATACTCCTATTGCGGAGCGGTATAAAGATATGACAGTTATCATAATTGTGAAGGGCTATGCTCTGTTGAAGATAAAAAAGGGGACTGATATTACCATCATTAGCGCTTTGCTCTATTGATGATAAAAAAGCTGACAGTTATTTCAGTCATAAGGGCCATGTATGTTGAAGATAAAGAAACTAATTGTTATTAAAATTACTGGCTGTGGTCTGTTGAACATAAAAAAGCTATCAGTTATTGCAATCACCAGGTGTTAAGCTCTTTCGACGGAAGGGACGCTGGCTATCATTACAATCATGAAGCAATATGCTCTGTTGAAGATAAAAATAAAGGCTAACTGTTATAAAATTTTAATGTGATATGCGTTTTCGAAGATAAAAAAAACTGACTGTTTTTACAATCATGAAGAAATGCCTTGCTTTTTATAGTAATAATTCTGACTTTTATTTCACTCATGAGTGGCTATGCCATATTGTAGATTTAAGTTATATTTATAAATAATTAACGATATATTACCTTGACATGTTTTCTTACAACACAATATAACCCCAACTAGACACAACAAAACACCAAGACCACAGACAACACTAGTCACAACGATGGCTGTAACGACCGTACTGAAAATCAAAAAATACAAATAGATTAGCAGAATGGGTACTTCGAAATCAAAATGTCTTCATTAACTGTGGAAGTACTTAATTCGTGGACTTCAGTTTTCGTTGATTTCATAAATATCACTTTTTGTGGATACTTAAATTCGTAATTTCGAATTATATGTATTAAAACTCTAGGGAAAAACGCATTTCGTTTGCAACGTAATTACCTAGCTTCAACGAACCACGAAGTCCACAAAAATTGGAACCCCAAGAACAAAAGTACTTTGATAGTATTTAATGTCCAATTTTTAAAATTCAAATTTCCCGCTAAAATGTATTGATGCTATTCAACTGAAAATTGACAAGAATCAGATTATCAAAATTCAACATTTAAATCTCTTGTTTTGTAAAAATTAAACTATCTTTGTGGCGACCTGTATATATATATTGCCTACATCTCCCGATATTATTTCCCAAGTTTTCTTACAATCAACTCAATGACTTTGTGATCGTTTATATGTTGTATTGTCTATTGGTTCCTTTGTAGGGCAACGGATGACAGTGTTTGTAAGAGTATTTTGTCCGATATGTTATGCTTGTTAACGACCCCACACTATGTCAAAATGGAAACAAAGGTGTAGCGTTATTCAACATTCAGCTATTAAATTCCTCTCAAACCGGTGCTAGGGGCCGTGTTGGACTTTCTATGAGGTAGGGGTGTTGCTCTTTGTTGAAGGCCTCATTGTAACTCCAAAGTGAAGAATAAAAAACAAAGCGTTGTTCCATTTGCTTAATCTTACCATGTATTTATAGAGATTTTGTCCTATGTACATTTACTCCATTTCCTTTTTTTCCATGCATTGCTAAAACTACAAGCATTAAATTGTTCTTATATTTAAGTTTCCAATATATAGTCATTTAGAAATGATGCAATGCTTTTTTATTGCTAAAATGACACTGGTGTTGGGTGGCAAAAATTCAACCGCGCATTCTTAAAATTTCACATGCTTTTCTGAAGATGACACATTGCCCAAGCAATATAAAGGTGGTTCGGTAGTATTATGCTTTAATTTGTATTTTTCTTTAAAAAAAGGTGTAAACCTTTAAAGATTTGGACAAATCATTCAAACATTTTGCTTTAAACACAATTATTGTACCCTCAATTTTAGACTTGTATTTGTACTGTCAAATTCTTTAATGAAAATTTAAACATAGGAGGTGATTGAAAAAATGCAAAGAAATCACCACGTTGTGAAAAAATAAGCTAAGGTTTCTGCGCGGTATTATTTTCCTTTTATAGAAATTTGTAAAACTTTTTGTGGAGAAACATAATTGTATTAATGCTAAAAATATAAGATAAAATTTGGGGGTCACCGTGCATTTAAGCGCAAAAACTGAAATTGAAAATTTCAGGATCTTACATAGAATTGGTACGAAAAATGGCTATATGAGAGGATAGCTTTAAGAATCTATTATAGATTTTGTTCATGCGTTGCATGTGTTTTGAAAACATTATATAGTTTAAATATAAAAATAGAAATTAGGGGTCACCGTTGAAATAAGAGAGATAAATTGTTAATTTCTCTAGTGATATCTTTATAAAATTCTTTTATCAAATTAACTCCCTTCCGTAATTTCTGTGTTCTGTAAATTCAGCAACAGATTTAAAGCACATGTGTTTTAGTTCATCTTTTTGTTACGAAAATGCTGTAAAAGTAATAAGGAATAAAAAATTTAAATACTTTGGACTTCTTTTTACATTTTAAATAAAGCTTATTCTATTTGGAACCTTACAATATCTAATTTTATGTAAATTTTGTTGAAACTAAGGAGTATCTCTCTTATGCAAAGCGCTGTCCTTAGCTGATTTTGGCTCTCTTTTTAGATCATATTTGGTAATTTGTTCTCTATCAGTTTTTAAGCATTTTTGACTAGATGGTCTTCCAAACGTTTAGATTTTATCTGCACTGAATAGACATAAGTTGTTGAAATGCGCATTTGCAGAATAAAAATTCACAGTAACTTCGGTATTTAGTTATTTGTTAATTTTTTTAATAAATGAAACCTAAATGAACCATTATTTGACAAAAATGGCGGAATAATAGACACCTTAATAAAGTTAGGTAACCCCCACTTTTCTTTTTTTGATATAAGAAAGTTCGATAAAAAGGCTAGCAAATATATCTAATTAATAAAAATTCTTTAGGATGTAATGTAAGTAATTTCTAAAAATAATAAAATTCTTTTACAACTTAAAAAACTAAGTAAACATTTTCGGTGAAAGCTTTTGTGAGTTTATATGGCCCGTGACCAGAAATCAGATTTTATTTTTTGGAAGTTCATCTTTTTTTTTCTTCTTCCCGTGTTTTCAATTATTGCAAGGCATTTCCTATTCTTAATCTCACACAATTACAAATTTCAAGATGTACATTTTTTGTGAAATTGATGTTTTGTCTCCATGCGGGACTTTTGAGACGTTTTACCACCGGCAAAAGTTCTTTTACTGTATGAAAAATCAATACATCAATAAATTGAGAAGGAATCACTCATCAATTATAACTGAAAAGCTAAGGGTGAGTTTTATTTAATCTATTTTCAACGCTCATGACTAGTTTTTCGTCGATTAAAATTTAATTTGGGAATATTGTCATGTATAAAAATTCATTGCTCCTATTCTTAGCAGTTGAGTGAATGTGCACGCGACTTCTTTTGGCCAAACGGCGTTGGTAAAACTTTCACCAGAGATTTCCCGCCATTTCAAAATTTTCGCGTTTTACACACATTTCATGAGGGAAAAATTTTCATTCAGCTAGGTTGCGAGTTGAAAATATTTCCTAACTCTATGCTCGCATGTTGCAAAATACAAAAATACCGAAATTGCATGAAATACAGTAAATTTAGTTATGATATACACGTGTTTCAAGGAGTAACCTCTCATCATCAGCATTAGAATCAAATAATATGGAAAGCCATAATCCAAAAGTAGTCGAAAAGATATATTACTATCTCGAAGAAAGAAGTATAAAATTTTAACTTACTCCTACCTGAAGAAGAAACAACATGTATGCGTGTACGCTTCAATTTCATTAATAGTTTGTTTTTAAGTTGTATAAATTTATTTCAATATGCCAGGAATCTAGTCATTCCTGCTAACTGGTATTTTAGGCGATCATTTCCGCCTTCAATCACACAAACAATTCCCATTTTGAAAGTCCCGTATTAAGTACTTAAGACTATATTTCTCTCAATTCATACGTTTAACTTACTCTGTAGGTTTGTTTGCTGCCACATTATTTTCTCCTAAAATAAAATAAATGATCATCACTGGAAAAGAACATTAAAGGACGAATATACCATGCAGAATTGTTTCATTAAAATTATTTAAGGGTCGATATACATTTGAGTGATCACGCATGTGTCAATCTGATAATGGAAGCCTGTATATTTTAATTATTTTATCAAAAAGAGCTTGAAATTTAGGATACTACAGATACTGCCACATCGGCCTTTACCTTCATCTTGAAATTGACAATAGAGGTACATTACAAACTTGGTTGTATGACAAACGCGATGTCTTCACTTTTCTATAGTCAACTTTCCTTTTCTTTGTAGTAACATTCCAAAAGCACCAGCATGTGGAGTTTACATCTCACAACTCATTCACTACTCAAGGGCTTGTGGTCGTTACAGTGACTTCCTTGACAGAGTTCAGTTGCTTACAAATAACCTACAAGGGTATGTTACCAAAAACTTAAAGTTATCACTACAGAAGTTTTGCGGTCGACATCACGATCTTGTAGATAGCTATGAGATATCCGTTTCCCAGATGACATAAGATCTTTCCCTCTACAACTAAAGTTTGTTTTTCCTCTATCGAGTTTGACTTTAGTACCGGAGTTGACATGTTCAAAACGGTGGGTGTCTTATAAGAAGCAGGAGATACTTACTCTACCGGTACACCTGATCTCACCCATGGTTTTTATTGAGTCTGTATTGTTCATCTGTATGTCTTCATTTTTCTTTTTGGTCCACTACAAGTGGTGTACTTAACTGTTTCTTAGTGATTGTCCATGGATTGTTCGTTCTTTTGACTGACGGCTTCGGTTCTCACTTACTTTAGAAGGATTTCAAAATATATCGCCTTTTGATCACAAATAAAAAAAACCATTGCTTACCAACGCTGGACTTAGTACAGTAATTCCAATATTTCCTCGTCGACTAAAAAAAGTGCATCGAAATAACAATGTCGTAGCGATGTATTTTGGTCACATTTTGTTTAAAATGGGGTTAAATGTCAGTTCCTGAAATTAAGAAAAATTTCATGCAACTAAAAGTTGCCTTTTTACCAACCAACCCGTAACAAAATTTGAAAAATTTGGCGTTAAATTTATACTGGGACTTCATTATTTTACTTTTAAAATGCTTCGTCAATTATTTTTCTTGAAAAAGTTTCACGGTTAGATAACTATAGGTTTCATTATGAGTGAGGCTTGTATATCGCTTGTTATCAAATCGAGCTATTTAATTACACAATAATAATTAACGAGATTCAGCGAGTTAATTATTATTTGTAAATAAATAGCGAGATTTGATAACGAGCGATATACAAGCCTCATGAGTTGCGAAACCTATTTCTCTTATGATAAAATTCATCTGTAAACCATTCTGTCGTGTTCTCCCAATTATGTTAAGTTGTAAGAATTTAGTTTCTTGAGTTTGTGAATGCATTGGCGATTGATTTTGTACTTTAAACATATCTTTATAATGAATGTGAAGTCTAATAATAATTTTCCCCGTATATAAAGTAGAAACGATAAACAACAAAAAGTGTTGTAGATGTAGGAACTATGTTGCATTATACGCACATGTACACAACAATCGATAGCATGATTCCTCGCTGTTGACAAACCCGGATGAAAGCTCGGTTGAATTGTAGTTATACAACAACATTACAGTAATAAAATTAGTTTCTGCTTGGCAGTTGAGTGAAAATGTTACGAATGATTTGTAATTAAATGTAGGTGTAAATTTCTCCGTCTCTCATAACATCAACACAGAACGCAGGAAGGAAACATATTTTTAGCAATAAAATAAAATATTTCAAGTGGCCAAAATATATTCAACTATTTTGGGAGAGTGAATTAATAGGTGTGTACACACGAAGCCCATTTTTTCATTTCTTCTTCTTTCCAATGAAATAAAAAAAAATGATGCAAACGAAATAATGTAATGAGAAAGGAATTTAAAAAGAATTGCCATGACGTTGGTTTGACCTGATGTGTGACCTCTAGAACAACCAATGAAAATACGGCTGAAAAGTTATCTAATCGTATGAAAGGCCAATGAAATAATAGCATAAAAGTTATCACTAAGTGATACGAAAAATTATCTTATCGTGTAAGAAATAGATATTGCTACCACATTTTTCAGCGATATTTACATAGAATGTATAGGGAACTGTGAGAACATGCTTATTGTTTAGCTTTCATATGAAATAAGTATCAGATAGATTTTTTTTATTTGTTGATATTTCGGAGGTTTACACTTCAGCTGTATGCTGAGCTTAAAAAATCTTTATGTCACCGTTTGGTTAAGGGAAATATTTTATATAATTTACGAAATAAACAATATTTACGGGAAAAGGGAGCCTGTTTGCGGGAAAGTGTATATCAATCTATTATGACGACACAATGAAAAGGCCAAATAAGGAATATTCCGGCTTTAAAATCAAGACAATTCTGCATCAGACTTGTGTTTCGCAAATTTCGCAAATGCGCCAATCGAATGCGCCGTGTATTAGTGTCGATCTATCTTAAAATTGAAAACATTAACATGTTTATGAGAAATCAAAATAAGAGCAGTTTAAAATGCTCCAAAGACTCGAGCAATTTTACCAAATTTGGTCTACCAAGTTATTTAGACACATATTGGTTTAGGGTTACCTCGCTTTGTACGTCTTCAAGACTTATCAATCGAACTTAAAATTTGGAATTAATTGATTTTATTCGCTGATTTCGCTGAAATTGTGTATATTTCATCACCGTTTTTTTAACATGTGTACATTTGGTATTTTGCTTTCCTTTCAAATTAAAATATTTCGAAAATTGAACGTAGTAATTTTGCATTCAACGAAAATATGGTTAATTTAGGGTCCATGTTATTCCTAGATTTAACACGGCAAATTACAGAAATCAATGAAAGACAACTTACATTCTAGGTTTCAGATAAATTTTTCATCCGGATATTGGAGACCCATACTAATTTCTATAATTTTGAAGGTATCATACCTAAAATTCTGCTATATAGTATCCCTTAAAAATGAGACATTACAGAAATCGTGACCATAGAAACTTTCTACGACAGTTAAAAATTAAATATCTAATAGTTGTTCTATCCAATAAAACAAAAATTAGCCGTGTGTTATTCCGTTTAACTAAGCGTCGTTTTGAACATTTGGCACCCTACTAAAAAGCTAACTGAGAACAAAGGATCTAATTTGAAAAGTCGAAAAATCGGCTAAGGATAGAGTTATATTCACCAGGAAGATATTTTTTCTTATTTTCAAACAGAATTTGGGGAGATATACTTTCATTGTTAGTCAGCTTACCTTGTCCAGAGACTACTGCACAAACTATGAAAACAAATAACAAGGCGATGTTTGAAATGATCTTCATATCCGTAAGGTCTTTGGGTGCACGTCATGACCTGAAATACATTATTAAAATGCTTTTAAAAATACTGGCATTGTAAATTTCGATGGTCAGAAGGTGATTACATATGCACGGAGATTGTTAGCCCCCTCCCGTCAGGTTAAATTACAGACAGAAGTTGAATAAAAAATAAAAAAGGTAAAATTCGTTTTGGAATCATGATAACAAGCACAATTAATGATATGGAAAACAAATTAGCACAATTCTAAAATGAAGGGTTATGGAGTAAATGCAAATGAAACAGTCTCTACAAATACGCGGTAATACTAAGCTCTTCATCTTGAAGTCACCATGAGGCCTTCAACAATGAGCTTTACTCATGCCAAGTTCAAGACGGCCCCTAGCACCGGTTTGAACGGAATTCATTGCTAATTGTCGAGTAACGCTACATCTATGCCTTTCTACCCTTTGCTCCATGGATGCGGGATCGTCAACAAACATAACTTAGCTGGCAAAGTGTTCTTAAAATCGCTGCCATCCATTGCCCGACAAAAAAGACAAAAGAAGACGATTCAAACATTTAAACAACCACAGTAGGCTAAAAATGTTTACACAGACAAGACAGCCTGAGAATAAACTAATACCATTTCAAGGATAGTCAAAAAACGTGTGAACTGTTATTTCCAATGGTGTTCTTGTATAAAAATAAATTCAAAACTATTATGATAGTTAAATCTATATATTCAATTAAATTCGATCCACATGGCATATTTCTAATTGCGCAAAAACAGATTGTAGATGTACTTAAGATCGACATGGCATATTTCTAATTGTGCAAAAATAAATTGAAGCGCGCTCTGACAAACTTCATTAAGTCGGTTTTAAAAGAGACATGCATTTTAACATTTTTGATTGTATTTGTAGAGGCATTCCAATTGATGTGGAACCTACTAACAGCAAAATGTAATTGACTTGATCTGGTGTTATGTTCGCTAACTTTACAAAAGCCATGTTTCAGTAGTCTGGGCATTAATTTTATAAATATCGTATTTGTGTGTCCCAATAGCTGTTGATTTACTGTATCTTCAACACTTAAAAAACATGCTTGCCAACACTAGATCTAGGACCAAAGTTTTAACATAAGATCGCACTGTTTTATTTATGAGATACATTTTTTTTTATTTCTACGAAACACCAGCATACCAATAAGAGACAGTCTTATCGAAATGACATTAGATAAGAGACATTGACAAAGTTCTTTCTGGTTTCTTTAGACAAGCAGTTTGCTTTTCTATACTGATTGTTACATGTAAAGCAATATCCACAAATATCTTCCTTCAATAACATCCATTATTAACAAATGGCCATGAGGCACAAACATTTTTTTCACAATGATTGAGGAGAAACTGCAAGCGAAGTATTTGCAGAAAGTAAACAAAAAAGTCCATATACTAAAACGATGTAATAAAACCAAAGAAGAGCTAGCATAACATAAATTTTGACCTCCGGCTTTTAATTGATTGATTGATTAGTTAGAGTTTAACGTCCAATGAGCAATATTTCAGCTATATCAGGACGAGAACAAGTTAATCAATTCAAAAAATTGAAAATATCAGAAGAAAGAAATAAAGGTGGATGGGACAACCTCCGGCTTTTAAATCGGGTCACAGTTAGTTGTTTTCTTACATGGATAGTGACAGGAAATGTACACCAAGGGAAAGAAGAAATTGCTACTGGGAAAATTTTAACCAGTTTCTGATTTCTGATATCGGTGACAGTTCCCTGTAAGCTCATATCAAGCTCATATGGCCAGTTGTTGCAATTTAAATGGCGTCAACCCTTCTTACGGGTGTCTGTGGTATTTTAAAGACCTACACATCACTAATTGACAATTAATAACCTTTTGTCCTCAATATGTGCAAGTTGTTGTATTTATATCTTGAATATTTGTAACTTGTCTGTGAATTTTAAAAATGTAATTTTCTTTTTTTTAACGTTAATGGAATTGATAATAATAGAGGATGTTTATATCGACATTGAAAGAAAAGTAAAATGATTAAAACGGAAAAATGTGACCCCTAAGAATGCTCAGTATATTGGTATCACACCATAGCTTTAATGTTAGTCGACACGGTTTAAGGCTTATTCTATCTGTAATAAGATTAAATTAGAAAAAAAAACAAAAACAAAAAACAAAAAAACAAAAAAACAAAAACAAAAACAAAACAACAACAAAAAAACCAAAAAATAAATAAATAAATAAAAAAAAATTTTACAATTCAAAGGTCCTGCTGCAGTTTTCATCATGTTTGAGCTTTATTATATTACAATTCATATCAAAAATTTTATGTAAACTAAAGTTCTGACCTTAATTATTCTTTTCCTTACCGGTTGGGAAAATAAGAAAGACAAAAGCTTGTTGCTTGAAAATCGCTTCCGGACGGTTATGTTATTTATTATCTCTTCACAACCTAACTAAATTTTTAAGGAGTGATTGCTACGGACAACTATGACAAATGATGTTGTTACCAGGGACCTTGACCTTTGACCGTGACCCTATTTTGTGTGCCATGATGAACTGGACATTTTTTATCTTTAAAGTATCTTCTAATTTTGAGGATTTATGAGATACTGTATGAGCAAAAATGCGAGAATTAGACTTCAAACATTTGGACATGGAACCAAAACTTATAGTCCAATCATCTTGAAGCCAGTACACAAAATGTAGGGCTTAATGAGATACACATTTACTCTTAATAAACATTTGAGCACAGATCTCTACACGTTTTGGAAATTTACTTAAAAATTCAAATAAATGGCTATGACCTGGACATTCGACCTTGAGCTCAAATTGAAGATCTCTTTTAACTACATAATTCTATACAATCTGTAACCATTAAAAGTCATATGTACATTTAACTACAAGTCATTTGTGAAGAGAAGCATTCGATTTGTTCAACATTTACCGAGAGTAAAGGAAGTACGTGCTAATTTAACACCTACCAAATTAATAATATCAGCTAGAGTTTTGCATAATCACTGGCGGATCCAGCCTCTGAAAAAAGGGGCTTCCGATGAGATTCAAGAAAAAATGTGTTCTAGACAGGCATGGCGTAATGGTAATTTTTAGCATTATATGCAATTGTAATATAATGCACTACATTTCAAAAAATTCATTACTTTTTTCTACTTTGAAACTTAGGGTAAAGCGTTTCACATGTAACATTTGTTTGAGTGAAATGTATTAGAACTCCATGTCAGTTTTGGACATTGGTTTTCTCTTACTTCTACCAACTTTGCAACTTATCTAAAAGTATAAAGAATATTTTGTTTTCAATCTTTATACATGTATATCTTTATTCTCATCACCAAATTACAAGGTACAGAGATATCAACAAGACATATATTATACAATGATTCTACAATGTAGAATTTTCGACAGAAAGTGAACAAGCAATTACCAATTATCAGTGGTGAGGTCCTAATAAGAAACTGAATAATGCTCATACTTCGTCAAGTGTAAACAAAAATACTAAATTAGTATACGACGATAATCAATTACATAAAAACAGAAACATTGCCTAACATGTCTGTTTTTAATATCCCAATGTATGAATCGTCCATTGATCCACAAAATAGACATTTACAACAGTGTCCTCCACAGCAGTGTCCCAACCCGAATTTAAACTTTAGTCAGCAATCTCCAACACTAGTACAAACAGTCGGATTCTATTCAAGTACATCTTAAAATATGCAACATTTACAATCAGTTATGCAGCCTCAAATGCAATCGTCATGTAATATAGGTAACATGGGAAATGAAGCAAATAACAAACTTGATGTTTTAACACAAAAAGTTATCGAAATTAGTGAAAAATTGTCAGCACTTGATATGCTATCTGAAAAACTAAATTTGTTTGACAGAACAATGCAAAATTTGGTGAAAACAGTCGAGAGAGTATCAAAGAGGGTAGACGACGTGGAAAAAAGTATGGACTATATAAATGCAAAATTTGAAGACAATAGAAAAGATGTTGAAAGTGTTAAAGCCAATGTATCTGATATCCTCTCTGATACGGATTCCGCAAACGAAGCAATTTTTAGGTTACAAAAAGACCTTGACGACTTATACGAGAGGCACATATATTTACAGACAAGGTCTATGAGAGGTAATCTCATCTTTACTGGGATACCTTTGACTTCCAAGGACGAATCTCCCGATGACACAGAAAAAATACTAGAGACTTTCATGAGGGATCAGTTAAAAATGGAACAAATAACTGAGTACCAGAGTGCACATCGATTCGGTAAGGAACACGTTGAAAAAAATCGAGATGGCTCAGTGAAATGTACAACAAAGCCAATCGTTTGTCGTTTTAAAAACTTTTAAGAACGTGAACGAGTAAGAAAATCAGCAAATGCACTGAGAGGAACTCCATATGGTATAAGTGAGCAATTCCCTAAAGAGGTTAATGATAAACGTAAAGCTCTGTGGCCATACTTCCAAGAAGCGCGGAAGCAAAAAAAGAAAGCGTATTTCAAAAGAGACCATATTTTCATAGATGGAATCGAGTTTCTTCCACCAAATGCTGAACCGGATCGAAAGGATATGGAACGTGAAAAATACAGACAAACACGACGACAATTCGAACAACAGGAACACCCAAATCAAGTTAACCGACGCTCACGTATATAGGTTAACCCTGGAGGGTTACACAGCGAAACTGTTCCAAATAATAACTTGACCGTAACAAGTGACTTTCAACCGTCTGATCATGATATTGATTTGTTTGTAAATGATGAACAGTGTTGTATAAATTTGATTTCTTTAAATGTTTGTGGTATTAAAAATAGGATACGATATCCTGAATTTCAATATTTAATTAATAAATATGATATTTTATGTTTTACCGAAACAAAAATAGACGATCTTGATATTATTGATTGTGATGGGTATATTTTTAAATATAAAAATAGACATAAAATTGCAAATCATAGATCTGGTGGAATCGCATTAGGATATAAAATAAGTTTAGATAGTTTTATAAAACCTATAGAAACAAAATGTAAATACGTTTTTTTGGTTTAGTATAGATAAACAGTTGTTTAATTTTTCAGAAAACCTAATTGTAGGAATTGTATATATTCAACCAATAAATACTACATATACAAATGAAGATGCATTTAATGAAATAGAAGTAGAATTTCAAAAATTTAACCAAAGCACTGATTACATAGCTTTGGTAGGTGACTATAACAGTAGAACCGCAAGTTAGTCTGATTTTTACGAAGACAACAATTTTTGACGATTTTTTTGTAGACAATTTTACAGATTTTGAAGATTTTTCTAAAATTGATATTTTAGATGAGCTTAATATATCCAGAAAGAGAAGAAGTTCTGACACTGTTATAAATGCCTATGGTAGAAAACTTGTAGATTTTTGCAAAAAAATAAAGTTTTTATTTTAAATGGTAGATTTGGTAAAGACATAATTGGTAAACCTACCAGTAAAAACTGCAGTGTGATTGACTATATTTTAAGCACACCAAATTTGTTGGAATATCTTTGTGACTTTGAAATACTTGAGTTTTGTAAACTCTTTTCAGATGTCCACTGCCCCCTATCGCTACAAATCCGAAAAAAGGTTACCAGTTACTAATGACTTGTTATATTCATTGGAACTTAGAAACCCAAAAGTTAGGAAATGGAAAAACGGAAAAAGGGATGAGTTTAAAAATAACATTGATAAAAATAATGTTGATGATTTATGTTGTAAATTAAACGAGTGCAAAAACGATAAGAATAACGTTCATCAAAGTGATATTGATAATGCTGTATCAGATGTATGTAAAGTGTTAATTAAATCTGCCGAAACTACTTTTGGTACAATTTCATCTGGTAACAGAAATATGAAATTACGTGCGAAATCAAGTAGACAATGGTATGGTTCGAATTGTAACAAGGCTAAACGGGAATTTCAAAAATCGCAACGTATGTACAAACACTATGGATCTTGCTTATTTAAAGAAAGACTAAGACTAAGTGAGATTCATTATAAGAAAACTATGGACGAAAATATAAAGTGTTATAATAGAGAAATAAGTGAAACAATGAAAAATTTAAAGACGAAGAATCCGAAACAATTCTGGAATTTATTTAACATGCATAATAAAAGTAAGCAACGAGATAAAAACAGTATCTCTATTGAAACTTTATTCAATTTCTTTAAAGATTTCAGTGAAAATAAGTACGAAGACGAATATATTATTGAAAATAATTTAGACTCGGACACAGGAAAAAATGGTATATTAAATGGAATAATTACGAGTCATGAATTTATCAAAGCGATGAAGAACGCAAAAAAAACAATTATCCCCCGGGGGAGATTCGATCATAAATGAATACATCGCTTCGTCTATGGACAATATGATCGAAGTTTACATTGATTTATTCAATCTAATTTTAGATACAGGTATATTACCTGATGATTGGCTTATTGGTAATGTGATACCTATTTTTAAAAACAAGGGAAGTAAATTAGATCCAAAAAATTATAGAACAATAACCCTGTTGTCGTTTCTTGGAAAATTGTTCACGTCAATTTTAAATGACAGATTGACTCGTTTTGTAGATAATCTTAGTAATTTAAATGAAAATCAAGCGGGATTCCGTAGAAGATATTCTACAGTCGACCATATATTTTCTTTATACGCACTTTTCGAATTATTATCTACCAAAAAGAAGAAACTACATTGTGTTTTTATAGATTTTGAGAAAGCGTTTGATTCCGTCCAGAGAAATTCGTTATTTTTTAAACTTATTGGGAGTAATATTAAAGGAAAATTTTTACGGGTTGTTCAAAATATGTATAATAATGCAAAATCTCGTATTGTTCATGAAAATTTAGTATATGACATTTTTGCATGCGAAATAGGAGTTAGACAGGGAGAGAATTTATCACCCCTGCTATTTTCATTGTTTTTAAATGATCTTCAAGAGTACTTTGAAAATTTAAATATAAAAGGTATTGAATCTATTAGTAAAGATATAGAAAATGAATTGAATGTATATTTTAAGTTGTTTCTGTTACATGTACTTTATGCTGATGACACGATTTTATTAGCTGAATCTAGTATAGATTTACAAATACTTCTGATTAATTTTGTTGAATATTGTAAAAAGTGGAAGTTGAAAATAAATATAAATAAAACAAAGGTTATGATATTCTCAAAGGGTAGAAAACTATTTTTTTTATAGAAAACGAAGAAATTGAAATTGTTAAAAATTACAAATACCTTGGTGTTATATTCTCTAGAAGTGGGTATTTTCTTTCTACAAGAAAATATCTTGAGGAGCAAGCCCCAAAGGCAATGTATAGTATAAAAAAAATGTAGATATAATCATTTGTCGATAAAGTGTTATATGTTTGATAAAGCTGTAATTCCTATTCTTCTATATGGCCCCGAGATTTGGGGATTTGAAAATTTTGACATTCTTGAAAAAGTTCATTTACGTTTTTGCAAACATATATTACATTTGAAACAATCGACACCGAATTTTATCATTTATGGTGAATTTGGGAGATATCCTATCTCAATTTCAGTTAAAATACGAATGATGAATTTTTGGTACAGATTATGTACTGAAAAAAATTCAAAAATATCAACTCTTATGTACAGACTGTTATATGTTAATTTAAATAATTATGGATACGAAAGTAAATGGATTAATTTCGTGAAAAGCATTTTTGACAATTGTGGCGTGTCAATTGTTTGGTATATGCCTGAATATTTTCCAAAGCAATGGGTTATATCTAGCATTAAGCAAAAATCAATAGACCAGTTTTTACAAGATTGTCATTCTATTTTAAATACATCACCAAAAGCTATCTGTTACAGACTATTTAAAACAGATTTTAATTTTGAAAAAAATGTTTTATTATTTTGTCTTTAAATAATATGATTACTCTTTGTCAGTTTAGATGTGGTAGTCACCGATTGCCAGTGGAGACGGTGAGATGGCAGAATATACATTTGTACCACGTTGTGATAGATTGTGTCATCTCTGTGGCTCCAGTGACATCGGTGACGAGTTCCATTACACCATGACATGTAAATTTTTCAGTAAAGAAAGAACAAAATATTTACCCACATTTTGCCATAGAAATGCGAATGTTCTCAAATATAATCAATTGTTTAATACTGTTAACATTGTTTGTTTAGAAAAATTATGTAAATTTATTAGAATTATTACTGCGAAAGTCACTCCTCCTGGTTAAATATATTTAATATTTCACATACATGTATTTCCTTTTATTGTGTATTAAATATTGTTATTGTCTCTATAACTATGAATATGGTTTATGAGAATAAAAGATTCAAAATTACAGTAACAACCTAAGGGCAAACTTTATTATAAACTACATGTATTCTAATAAATTTACACAACTTATTTAATTCTTCCACAGATTTAGACGTCATTAAGCTACAAAATTTGACAGTATATGGTCTTCATCTGTATTTATATAAAATTAACCTATTATGATTTCTCTCCTTGTTTAATTCCTGACATTCAAATAGGTAATGGTATTCATAACCCAACTGTTGTTGGTATATGCGACAATTCCTACCTTCTGATTTGATTTGATTGATTTAAACATATTTATTTTGCTCACAAAATCCAAAAGGGGATCAGACACAAGTTTTTCCAAATTATAAAAGTCTTCTCCCATATACAATAATAATAGAGCATGTTAATTTAAGACATATATATATATATGAACAAGTTTCCACGTTGACTGAATTTATAG
>MJUU01038994.1:0-18021 GCA_002080025.1 Modiolus philippinarum
ACTTACCGAAATCTATGCATATAGAGATTCAATGCCCAAATCTATGCATTGAACCAAAGATACTACCCGTATCTATGTAACAAATTATTTATATACGTTCAGGTCTAAACGTTTAATTAAACGTCAATTTATACTTATTTATTTACAGATACTTTCATATATAATGTATGTATGCATTGTATGTATGCATAACGATTGTCAGTGATTAATCTCTCCACAGGTCATTATTTATCTAATAAACTTATTGAAGATGTAATCATGAAAGTTTATAGAAATTTCCTGCTTCATTGCTCATGTTTGTTGTATCTATATGGCCCAAATATATGGCATCTTTTTTGATGTGACACCCATACACCAGATAATGGGTACCAAATGTATGTGTACCGTAGAAAAAAAGACGCCCAAATCTATGCACAAACTTTTGAAAAATAGACCCATACAAATGCACACCCCGTATACCAGTATATAGAGAGTGACCACCCCCCCCCTCGGGGGTTCACCTACAGAATTATTTATAGTTGAGCTACCTGGTTTAAGGTGATTTTTTGGTTTACTTATAGAAAGCATCTTCAAAAGGAGACCCAATGTAACATTTGGATCGCTTATCCTTAATCCATGTACTACATTTATGCCCAGGTCAGACTTAAGTTCACTCTGGATCTTAACTGAAATGGTTTTGTTTGATTGCTATATTTCAACTTGATTGTGTAAAAGAACGCCTATAAAATAAGACTACCTTTATTGTTTTTGTTTTCCCTTTTTGTGTTCTAATTTCTCAGTATTTTTGTTTTGTTGTTTTTTAAGTTGTGGTTATATCTCCCTTTTTTTTTTTTTTTGGTTTGGCTCTTTTTTACCGAGCAGTCTTGCAGAAAACAATTCAATCATTTGGCATACCCTCAAGAGTCTAACGTTGTCGGTAATCTTGTTTCAGTTTTGTTGATATAGTCAGCTTTAAAAAAATCCTGGATAAGCGCAATTNTAGAAAATATTTCGCTTAAGTAGGAATTCCGAGATAGTCGCAATTCTGCTTTAGTCGATTCAAATTTTGCGACTAAACCAGAAAATAAAATTTCCGAGTTAAGCGCAAGAAAAATGCGACTAAATAAGAAATCAAATTTCCGGGATAAGCGCAATTCCCATTTAGCAGAGGGTAGAGGTCGATTAACTAGGAAATCCGAGATAGTCGCAATTCCGGGTTAGTCGAGTAACATACGTAGACTGTTGTTATTTTCAAGATTTGATTTAATTCCCTGATTTCTGTTGAAGATTTTCCCAAGCTGCATCCTGCTATACTTTTACTATTAATACATGATATAAACAAGAGAGCAGTATTATATGAATGGTTCAGTATAATAGCTTGTTTTTACAAAGTTTTTGTAGAGACTTTATCTCATGTGCATTTACTCCATATCCTTTGATTGTTTATTATAGTCTATTAACTTAATTTACTTTTTGCGTTTAAGGCCTGTAAACCTATAAAGTAATTATTTTTGTAAATGTTGTTTTGGAATCCGTATGCCAACATGTCAATCTTTCTCTAGATTTCATCAGCAACTGAAGGAGATATACACATGTGTCTTTTCAGATGAAGTAGGCTGTGTTGATCCTACAGAATGTCAGAACATATGTGGAGATCCTAACGGGTGTAGTAATATTGCCTACCCACTTCTTGTTGTTAGAATCCTTCCACCAGGTAATTAGTTCATTAGATATTTCATCTTAAATATTTCTGTATTTAATAAGTTAACATGATATTGCGATAATTCAATCTCTAATTTGCTCTCTGTATGACATAATTTTACTTAATAGAATCAAATTGGATCAGTGATAACCAAAGCCAAACCAAATTTCCCTGTCCACATTAACCAAATAGAGTATGCATCATACTTGTATAACTCAGTATAATTTTGCTTGATTATGAAGCTCATAAGCAGCATACGAAGCTTATAAAGCAGATTCTGCTTTAATTTGACATACTTTAACTCTTTACACTTGTTGTTATCCCATTCTGTCTTTCTAAATCAAATATTTATATTAAAGATACAAAGTAGCTGAAATAAGATACAACCACAAAAAAGATATCTTTTCGTACTTTCAGACCTATATCAATATGTCGCGACTTATGATTACTTTTTCATCTATGGCTAGGTAAAGACCTAATATTTCTTCGTCTTTGAAGTTTTATTCTTGCTACTTAACTGACATTCAGTAAAAAAAAAATTGGAAAAAATGATCGGTCAGTTTGAATTTTATGTAGAATATCTGTAGAATCATTGATTGCTGTCAAGTTTGGCGATATAGTTTTTTTACTATTCATTTGGAGAGGTTTACTTCTTCTTCTGTTTATGCATTTCATCGCTATAAATTTTATCATTTTAGTGTTGCCGAATGATTTTTTTTTTTTTTTTTGGTTTTTTTTTTTGAGCATGCGTCAGCAATGTAGGTTGTGGAAATTTCTGGGTTGAATTCGACCGAATTCCTAATGGAATACTACAATATTGCGCACTAAAAACTATTGCACTGTGCATCATATTCGATTCTTGCAAGAAATATGCACCTATGATTTGAGGATTTGTGTGGTATAAGACTTTCATTATTGGATATGTGATCTACTCACTGATTTCACTATTGTCAAAATGGCGGATGGCGTAAATGTAAATAATAACATCGAGACCAGCGAGGCAGGTGAGTCAAAACGTAAACAACCCTTTAGTCCAGAAGACCTCCCTGCTCAACTTAAACAAACATCCAGAAAAATAAAACCTAGAACCCTGAACTATTCAGCTGATGATACAAATATTGACGATAGTAAAGTTCAAAAAATAGTTGCGAGAAAACCTGGTGTCACTTTCAATATTCAGGAGCTCATCTGTAGAATCCTTAAAGATGACTCATTCCTTGACAAGATAGTCCCGAAAATATGTGAGTCGGTCTTCCAGAAGCTAGATGAAAAATACGACAAGCTTACAAAGGAATTAATTAAGCCTCTCGAAGACAAAATACTTGTTCAAGAGGAAAATATCACAAAACAGAAACATACTATCGAACAGCACACAAAATCACTAATTGAGTTGACTTCAAAAGTACACTATTGTGTACCTGTATATAAACAAATTAATTATCGCCTGCTCTTGAGTAACAGAATTACATGCTACATCAAACACATTTTGAGTTGTGTGAGGCTTTCTGTACAGCTTGAACCAAATGTGCCATATGTGCTGCTGTCCAGAGATTATCGCACAACTCAAAATAAAATATTCTATACTTCTACGTTTCGGCTAATCAATGCTATATGTATAAATGAGAAGTAAATGACAGGTTTCCCTCTCACTTAAAGCTGGTTAGCATGTCGGTATAAAACGTACAGTTATATCAAAATATATCTATACATGTATACTCACCGTTTGATGACATATTTATTATCTAATTGTTTTCATCTAATGTTGTAACTTTCTTATTTTGTTTTGTTCGGTTTCCATTGTTACTATTCCATACAAACGGACAATGCAAGACTTGTAAACAATCAAGAACGGTGAACTCTATATGCTTCATCTCCATTATGTAAAGTTTAATGTGCAACTAAAACAATTTTCTTAAATTTTTGTCCTTCTGTGATAAATCAAGGGTAATATACATAGTAAGTAACACAAATGTACCCATTATACGCGCCTGACTAAGAAAAAAAGAGTCTTTCGTCTGTAATTTGGTTTATTTGAACGAGTTTTGAATGGCGTGAAATCATGACACTATATTTTATAATTCTAATTTTTTACAGTATCGGAAATCCATTAGGTTTCATATCGAGATTCCTTGCATGTTTATATGCTCTGTAATGATAACATCTTGTATATATTTTTTCCTTTTCTTATTTTCTTTCAATTTTATTTATTTTGTCATTATGTTGTTTGTGATCCATGATGTTGATGATGTACATTAATTATTTATAAGTACAACCTATCGCCATATGCATTATCATGTATTTTTTACTTTTGACAATGGGTAATGATCTAGACGCCTATAGGATGGCGATAGGTTTGTTTTATGTCCGATTGAGGCCAGTCATTTGTAATGTTTTATACAAGTCAAATAGGTATGTATTATTATTTCTGTTTTTATTTATTCTATACTCAAAAAAATTTTTAAAGACTCTTCCTATTCTTATGGAGAAATATTTGTTTTCAAAATTTTATGAAAATATTTCCTTTACTCTGATTCTTCTTCAGTTGATTCTTCTATGTAATGATGTCCAAGAGAATCCAGGACCTGAGAATATTCTTGGTGAAATTCAAGTTTTTCACCTAAATGCAAGGAGTGTACGAAATAAGCTTGATTACTTACAAACTGTTTCCATGAATTCATCGATTATTTGTGTGACAGAAACTCATCTCGATAATTCCATATTAAATGAAAATATAGTACTTCCGGGATATCATTGCGAGGTTTTTAGAAAGGACCGAAATTGTTTTGGTGGGGGGGGTCTTGGTATATGTCGCAGATTATCTCCATGCGAAGAGAAGAGAAGATTTAGAATTTCAAAATGGCGAACTAATTTGGTTTGAAATTATGTTTCCAAATAATAATATTTTAGTTTGTGCAGTTTATCGGTCACCTGGTGCCTCAAATCCGTTTTGGGAAAATTTTGAGATTTCTCTAGAAAGAGCATTCGACAGTAATAATCGTGTTATTATCACAGGCGATTTGAATATTGACCTTCTTGTTGAACGTACCGGTAATGATAAATTAAACAATATAATGTCTGTTTTCAATTTGAGTAATGCTATCACAGAACCAACCCGCAATGCAGCGCTTCTTGACCCCGTTCTTGATTCTGATGAATGTAATATGACTTTTTCCGAAGTTATCCAAATTGATAGATCTGTAAGTGATCATGATGCTACAAAAGTATCCTTTCATATTCCCTTTAAAGTTAATCACGCCTACAAGCGAGAAATATGGTTGTATATCCATGCAGACTTTCTTGGACTTAATTTAGAAATTGTACAATTTGACTGGGGTACTTTTTTGAGATCAAGTAGCAATATTGATGAAATGACTACGACATTTTCTAATAAATTTTTGGAATTTGCTAACAAATATATTCCGTGTAAATGGGTTACTATTAGGCCAAATGATAAACCATGGTTCAATTCGGAAATAGGGAAAGAAATGCGTCAAAGGGATCGTTTACATAAACAGGCTAAGAAAAATCACTTCTTTTATGGCAGATACAAACAACAAAGAAATAAAGTAAACAATATGATTAAATATGAGCTTGAACAATTTTTTCTCAATGCAAACGATTTACTCGGCAATAATTGTAAAACAAATCCTAAATTATATTGGAAACTGGTAAAGACTCTAATGGGGGGTTCCAATATGTCAACAAACATTCCTCCGTTACAAAACTCACATACAGGTGAAATGGTAGTTAGTGAAACTAGTAAAGCAAATTTATTAAATGATTTTTTTGTTCGGTAACAAATATTATAAATTCTGACCAACCAACACCAGATTTTGACAGACGAACAAATGAAGAATTGCATAATATTTTGGTCACACAAGAGGAAATTACTGATATTTTAAAAGGTCTACAACTTGGAAAGGCGGTTGGAAATGACAACATTAGCCATCATATGCTAAAAAAACAGCAAATAGTGTTTGCATTCCTTTGGAAATAATCTTTAATTCTTCATTGCAAACAGCTACATTCCCCAGCATCTGGAAATCAGCTATTGTTATACCATTATTTTAAAAAGGCATTTAAACAGACCCATCCAACTACAGGCCAATTTCGCTTTTGAGCTGTGTTGGGAAAGTTTTTGAAAGAATTATATTTAAGTACATATACAATTTTTTGATTGGGAATAGTTTAATATACAAATATCAATCTGGTTTTTGTCATGGTCATTCAACAGTACATCAACTTTTAGAAATTTATAATAACATTTGTGTGGCCTTAGAAAATAAAGAAACTGTTTGCACAGTTTTTTGTGATATTTCTAAGGCCTTCGATAAAATTTGGCATCGGGGACTCATAAAAAAGTTAAAAGGTTATGGTATTACGGGTAATCTATTGAATTGGATAGAAAATTATATAACTGATAGAAATCAAAAGGTAATAATAAAAAATTGTTTATCTAATTAAGGATTAATTAAGGGCAGTGTTCCTCAGGGATCAGTCTTGGGGCCACTTTTATTCTTAGTATATATTAACGATATAGTTGACAACACAAACAGTCTTTCAAGGCTATTTGCTGATGATACATCACTTTCGTGTTCCTCGTCAAATATAAATGATATAGAACTTCTTTTGAATAATGATCTTAGTGAAATATATAGTTGGTCTAAAAATGGCTGGTTGACTTTAACCCTAAAAAACTGAATACGTATTGTTTAGCACTAGAATTGATATGAATTTACCAAATATAATGTTTCATGGAGAAAATGTTAAAAATGTCAAAGAACATAAACACCTTGGTTTGACTTTACTGGTGACTGTAAATGGAATTGTCATATAACAAATATAATTACTGGTGTGTCAGAGAAATTGTCAATGCTTCGCAAATTTAAATTTACACTAAACAGAAACAATTTGGAACAAATTTACTTTACGTATATATTACCTGTTTTAGAATACGCTTGTGAGGTTTGGGACGGCTGTGGTGAACAAAATTTAACAAAATTAGAAAAAAATACAATACGAAGCAGCCAGAATCGTTACTGGGCTCCCGAAATTTTGTAATATTGAATCATTAATGTTCGAAACGGGATGGGAGACACTACATTCACGTCGAAAACGACGTAAATTAAACTTGTTTTATAGAATTCACAAATTCAAGATGCGCCTTCATATTTAACAGATTGTTTGAGTAATTTCGCTTCAGAAAATTTACACTATAATTTAAGAAATCAGTATGATTATCGAATTCCATTTATTAGACTGCAATTATATTCAAATTCATATTTTCCATCAACTGTAAAATTGTGGAATGAACTTGATAACACTACTCGAAATTTGTCCACTGACAATTCATTCAAACGTAGTATGAAAATTAGAGTTAATTCAGAGAAGCCGCCAAGTTATTACTCGGTTGGAGATCGTAAATTAAATATTTTACATACAAGACTACGACATAGATGTAGTAATTTAAACGCGGACCTATTTAGAGTCCATTTTAATAATGATCCAAGTTGTGTATGTGGGTGGGCAATTGAAGATGCTTTACATTTCTTTTTAGAATGTCATCTTTATAATGAAGCAAGACGAAATCTTCTCGAAAAATTAAATTTTCTGGATGTGAATATCGAAACTTTACTCTTTGGTGATGATGCCTTAACTAATGATATTAATGAAATTGTTTTCAAATCTGTTCAACTGTACATCAAACAAACAAAACGGTTTTAATGATCACAAATAAGTAAAATGACAATAATTTCCTTTTTTTTCTTCCCTTTCTATCTCCTTTTGAATCTTTTTTTCTTTTCTTCTGAATGAAGTGTGATTGAACTATTATATAATGAAACTTCACAATTGATTTAGTTTTGATGTCTTTGTATTTCATTTATGTTGTTATTTATTGTATTATATAATTGTACTGTGAATCATTATTTGATTATGTTGCTGATGCATGTAAATTGTATTTATGTATATTTTATGGAGAGGACCTTTGTAAGTTGGTATAACTTATGTCCAATCCAATTGTTAAATCTAGCAATAAAATAAGTTTAATCTAATCTAAAAAAAGATTGATAGATCGACCATATCTTTTAGTTAGATATGGTCGATTGAAATGCATCTCGTCATCATTATGATTTGTAAATCAGAGTGAAAAAATATCTATCCTTTTTTAACTTCTTCTAGTTATGAAATGCTAAAAGCAAACAACCGGTCTGCAGCTATATAGAATCGTGTCACTAACAGATGACTTGTTATGGTAGTTAATAAATTTGAAAGCATAAAAAATTGCAAATTGTTTTGGTTAAATACTGTGAACATGATATGTTATCATTTCTGGCATTGTTAACCTCAATGTTTATTTATTGTGTAGCAGTTAAAATCTTCTTCATATTAAAACTTTTTATGGGACTTGTTTTAAGGCATAAGTGGTACACCAATACAAATTGCAAAATCAGAGAATACATGAGCTAA
This sequence comes from Modiolus philippinarum, assembly GCA_002080025.1. Lineage (NCBI taxonomy): Eukaryota > Metazoa > Mollusca > Bivalvia > Mytilida > Modiolidae > Modiolus > Modiolus philippinarum. The sequence goes on from MJUU01038994.1 coordinate 8,150, forward strand.
GGAAAATAATAGCTATTCTGAAAAGACATTTGTCAAAGCTATAATGTAATCATTTAGCAAACAAGTTCGACTGGATAAATAACAAACTATATACATACAGGACAGAAAGTTCATAAAATTGGAATGGGGGGATCGATATTCTTGAAGCCAATATCATATACGATGTGAATCATTGTAGCATTGAAAAACATGACATTTCTTGGGCCTGTACCACACGATAGCGGTAGACTCTAAATTAATATGAATGAAGAGAAAATATCTATTTCCGTAAATATTAATTTGCAGCTAATCTGTTCAATATAATGCATTGACTCGAAATTATGATGGCAATATAATGTTTTCGATGTTTTTTTTTTTAAATATTTTAGTATTTTAATTGCTTACAGGACTTAGAGGATTAATGTTAGCAGTTATGCTGTCAGCTCTAATGAGTACACTTACATCTGTATTTAATAGTTCCAGTAGTATGTTTACTATTGACCTATGGGCTAGATTTCGAACATCAGCTTCACAAAGAGAACTTATGATTGTCAGCAGGTATGTTATATCCTAAAGGAAATTTCGTATACTATAATGACCAATTTTTATGCAAATGAAGAACACGGAAGTGCAGTAAACTCACATTCGATTTTCATATTCCATTTTACCGACAAAATAATAAATAGGATGGATTGATTGTTTTATTAGTTGAGTTCAACGTCCAGTAATCAAAGTATCAACTATATCAGGACGAAAACAAGTTAATCCATTTCAAAATAAAAGTAAAGTAGAAAGAATTAAAGTAAGAAGGCAAATCAAGAAAACGAGTTTTTATTGCCTGTTTTGAATTTTTTATGCCTGCACAAAGTCATGACCAATGCAGTCGACAAATTTGCCGATGGTTTTCCACCTGGTTTATCCTTTGCCCAATGGACTTGGGCTCTTAACAGTTCTGTTCGGTAATTTTGTTATTACTTGAAATTGGTAAGGGCAGGAAATTTAGCCTTCTTCATGACCCCCGTCGAGTTATGCTTCCCTCAGAAAAATAAAAAGGTCTTTATAATGCGAGGATCGTTGCCTTTGCCAACAATAATTTGCTATCGGACTTTTCGTATTATGACCTGACTATCTCAAATTCCCCTATAAACAACCTGAGGACGCACTTAGCAGCGTTGTAGTCTGACCCTTAACATGATTCAGGTACCAGGGAAGTAAAATTGACATGTTCAAATGAACTGATTACAGTGGATAGGTACATTTACCATCTCCTGTAACGCATGCATCACCCTCATATATGAAATGATATGTCCAAAGTTAAATTGTATCTAAGTACAATCAATGCCCGGAAAATAAAATGAAACGTATTGAACTTACTATAAGATATGGGCAAAGATCATTGTTGAAGGCCTCGTGGGGCAAAAAGATAAAGAACAACTGTATACGTGTTGTCTCATTGCTTGGTTTTATCACGTATTTGTACAGATTTCTTTTCATGTGTATTTATATCATATATTTTCATTGCTTTTATCAATGAATGCTACAATTTGGGATACTGTTACATTATACCTGTTAACCATAAGTGTTTAAGCAGCAGACTAGGCGGCGAGCCCCCCTTGACCCATCTTTCTCAGTTACGTTTGTCTTATTCTTTTCTTCTCAAAATTGTGGTCTTGGGAGTTAGTAGACTACTTTTTCAGTATTTGCTACTGCTCGAATACGAATAACACATTGGCAAAAAGTATCTTAGGCAACCCCTACTTTATCAATCATAATTAATGAAACAAAGAAGCATACATCTATTTAGACTCTAACCGGGTCGTACAAATTATTTTACTAATCAATAGTCAATTTCAAGATTTGTTGAAAATTAACATTAATTTTCAAAATTTGTTCAGTTAAACGATTTAGTTAGTCACCAATAAAAATAATAGAAGTTTTGTTTTTGATACAAGAAATATTGGCTCCAATAATGGACTCCCCACAAGGGGCTTGTCCATTATTGTCCGCCAATATTTCTTGTATCAAAAACAAAACTTCCTTTATTCTATATACATATTATAGAGAGGGGAGGTATGGGTAACCATAAATAAGTTTAAACCTACCGCTAGCTCTTTCTAGTGCCAGTACCAAGTCCGGCTATCCGGAGATCCTATCCTGTCTTTTTATTGTTTTTCTTGTACAGTTCCCTGGTAAATTGCGGCACGTGATTGTCAATTTAGGCCATTGTAAGTGCTTCCTGTTAACTTTACCATATTAATTCCATTTAGACGGTGATAAGGCGTTGCAAATAGGTTTCATGGTAGCCTATAGATTAAATGAAAATAGTTTTCTCCGTCCTTACATTTTTTTATCACGTCCGGGCTTAATAATTTCGCCCCTCTTATTCTTTAAATTTTATCAAAAATATACAACATACTAGACATTTTATCATTTTGTTTTATTTATTGCTATACAATAAACAATGAAAGAGTAAATGCACATGAGACAAAGTCTCTACAAATAAATGACATAACCAAGAATTGAAAGACGCCTTTGTTGTTATCGGCGGATTTAAAGGGGCGTCCGATGGGTGGATACTGCCCTTTTTGTGGACAAAACAAAATCGAGCAGAATATAAGCAAAAAAGCCCAAAAGAATCATGGAACTTTGTTGGAACCCTTTTTTTATGAAGGCTGAACCTTAATCGGGTATATAGGGTCCGGCTACAGAACTACCGGGTTTCCGTCTCCAGGTGCTGGATATGGTAACGCCCTGTCTATGTAGGGTAGTCAGCTCATAATTCGGAAAGCCTGACAAAGAACCATTATAACCAAATTGTTTGGAGGAAAGCTACGTTCCATGCAGTATAAAGACCCCTTCTATATTTTTAAAGGAGGGCAGACTCACTTGAAGTCGTAAAGAAGGCTATGTTTCCTGCCCCTATTCTTTTTTAACTTTTCCGGTGGCAATCACAACTCGTTGTCCCGTCTGCCCCTTCGATCCTTATTTCTCTCTTCCGTTACTTATAGTTTTTTTTAGAATTGATTAACCTGTTCTCGTCTTTATGTAACTACAATATTGCTTAATTGACATTAAACTTCAACTTATCAATCAATAAATCGAAGAATGGATACGCCGGTGATTGTTCTTCATTTTTAAGTTACCATGAAGCATTCAGCAATATTTTACCTCATAAGATCAAGACGCCCACTATAACCGGTTCCAGTATCGTTACATCTAAGTCCTTGTTTTACTAAATCGCAATAGATGACAGCGATTGAAAGCACACTTCCAATTTTATGTTTGTTGAAAATCCCAACAAAAAGATTGATAGAAGATAATTACAATAAATAAATAGCTAGAGGGCACTCATCGAGTCTTGGCATAATAAAATCATGAGATACGGACACTATAAACAAATGGTCAGAATAACATTTTGAGCTTGGAAAAAATAAAATAAAATGCCAAAATATGAAAGTATGGTAGTGTATCCATATGATTGATCCTCTCAAAGCAAGCACACAATAGAGAGCATTTTAAAAAAAAACTTGTATACATTTCACAGAGTATTTATAGTCGTACTGGTCGGAATAAGTATTGCATGGATTCCTATATTAACTGAAGTACAGGGAGGACAACTCTGGAATTATTTACAAGCTGTACAGTCTTACTTGGCGCCACCATGGAGTATTGTGTTTATATTGGGCATTGTTTGGCAGAGGACTACAGAACAAGTATGTAAAATGTTGTAGACAAAGCTTACATTAGAGTCAAACTTGCTTTAGTGAAGGCTCCTTATTAGATTATAATTGTCATACTTTAAAGCTCACCTGACCCTAAGGGTCAGTGTGAGCTATGGCAAAAACTAGTACTTAGTGTCTGTCGGTTAGCTTTTCAAAATGTCATTAACTACTCTAACATCAGTGAAACCTTATAGGAATGATGAATGGAAGGTCCTTTACAAAGTCCAGACATTTAGTTTTGATCCGATAAGACATGTCCACCAGCGTAAACCTTATGTATAGCATTGAAACACGTCATTTTCGTCAACTCAAAAGAAACCGCCGAAGCAAGTACAATCAAACTTAACAAGGATGATGTATTGAAAGTCCTTAACAAGAATTGTTCACTTTATTCTAATGTGACAGGGCGTAACATAATGAAATATTGTACTTTATGGAAAACATAATTTTCACCATCTCTGAGACTACAGGAGAAAATTTGACCAAACTTTACAGGAGTGATGCATGGAAGGTTTTAAACAAAGATTACCCATTTCTTGCAGATCCGACAGAAAACATGGCCGCCAACATTGAACTTAGGTTTTAACATTGAACCCTATGGGAAAAACATCATTTTCATCAACTCTGAAACCACCAGAAGAAAATTTGACTAAACTTTACAGGAATGATGCATGGAAGGTCCTAACAAAGATTACTCATTTCCGTCAGATCCGACAAAAAACATGACCGCCAGCACTGAACTTAGGTTTAACATTGGACCCTCTGGTAAAAACATAATTTTTACCAACTTTGAAACCACCGAAGAAAAGTTGACCAAACTGTACAGTAATAATGTATGGAATGTCCTAAACAAAGATAACTGATTTCCTTCAGATCCGATAAAATCATGGTCACCAATGCAAACTTAGATTTAACATTAGACCCTATGAAAATAACATCATTTTCATCAACATCTTTGAAACCTCAGAAGCAAATTCAACCAAACTTTACATGAATGATGTATTGTTTGTTCTTCACAAAGATTATTCATTTCGTTTTGATCCGACATAAAACATGGATGCAAGCGCAGAACTTTTATTAAACATTTGATCCTGGGGTAAAACAAAATTTTCATCAATTTCTCTAAACCCTCTTAAGTATATTCAACCAAACTCCTCAGGAATGTTGTATTTTAGGTCTTTAACAGAAATTGCGCATTTCCTCCAGATTTGACAAGAAACATGGCCACTAGAGCGATTTAACATTGGAACCTATTAGAAACATCAGTTTTGTCAAACCTCTGCCATAACTGAACCAAATTATTCACAACTAATCAGGAATGATGTACAGAAGGTCCTTCCCAAAGAGTGCTCATATTGTTCTAATCTTACCACAAACATGGTCGCCAGCGCGAAACATGTTTTTAACATTTTACTCTATTTGAAGAACACTATTTTCATCAACTATTCTGAAACCGCTGAAGCAAATTCGGCAAAACTTTACAGGGATGAGGTATAGAAGGTATTTACAGAAATTACTCACTTTTTTCCGATTAGGGAAAAATGGCCGTCAACATGGAACATAGTTGAACATTGGCCTAATTGGAAAAACAAATCATTTCCTCTAAAACCCCTGGAGCAAATTCAACCAAACTTTACAGGTTGCTTGGTAGGTTCTTTACAATAATTGCTCATTTCATTTTGATCTGACAAAAACACATGGCTGCCAGCGCAGAACTTAGTTAAATATTTGACTCTCAGGGAAAAACAACAACAAAAAAACACATGGCAGCCAGCACGAAACATAATTTAACATTGGATCCTTTTGGAAAAACATCATCAGCCGTGATCTTATTGAAACAAATGGAATTTAATTTTACTGGAATGGTGTAGGGCTTTTGATTTAGGGAAAGCCCTTTACAAAGGTTGTTTATTTTGTTCCAATTTTGTCAAAACATGGCCATCATTGCAAAAAACAGAACAATCTTCTGTAAAGCATTTTATCAGATGAGCGATTGCAGCTCAGTATCTTAGCCTGTATCTAATTCCCTTAATATATGTTACAAGTAAATTTCATAGATGAGAAAGAAAGAGGGTTGTCTTTAAAAACAGTTTTTTTTTATATTTGGATAGCTATCCTCCTGAATTATCCTTAGGTTCCTTTACCACATATTTGTTTCGGCATTGTTTGTGTATTGCTGGTTCATGCTAAGCAAATCAATCAATTTTGAAACTACAATGGCGTCGTAATATATGTATTGACGTTTCACCCACAAAACAACGGCAGTAGAATACAAAAGGAACAATGCACAAAATTACATAAATCAAAGTCTAGAGAAAAGACAAAAGCAAGAAGACCAACAAAAAACTGAAAACTAAAACTAAAAGAACATTATTTTTTCAATAACCAGTAAAACTGAATTGAGATACAAAATTATTTTAGCAAACTGAAGTTGACTTCTCACCTATAGTGAGAATTCAACCATCATGTTAATAGTATATGGATTTCCAAATATTTTGTTTTTATCTTTACAAAAACAGGAAAACAGCAAACACCTACAATGGCCAGGAAATACAATCACATGCCACAATTTACAAGCAAACTGCACCAGAAAAACAATAATGAAAACAAGAGACAAACATAAACATGAATCTGCACTGAAGGGACATAACTTGTCGAAATAAACATATGCAGAATCCAAATTAACAGCAACTTCGGTATTTTATTGTTAACCGTTTAAAATATTCATTGATCATATCTTACCTCCATTGACAATATCCTTTTCATTCTATACCTTGTTTATGGAAAAACAGTAAATTACAGGCAGCCGTTGTACGCCGAACATGTAGAAATATTATCAGCAACGCTTCTCTTTGTACTAAACGATCGGTTGAATATAAACGTTGTACATTATATTAGTATATAAATGTTTTATTTGCACTGTCAGTCTATTCAATACTGGTTCTTGAGCAATCCCGATCGCTCAGTATTTTGTAAATATACTCTATTTGATCTTATAACCTTTAATTTGAAGAAAACGATATTCTAGAAATATTGCTGCTTATGTTCTAAGTGGACATGAACTAATGAAAATATTGTAAGAAAGGTAATTTACAGTCATAATATGCAAACATGAATTAAATATATCATCATCCAAAATTGTTATTATTAAAGGGTGCGTTCTGGGGATTAATGGCTGGATTAGTCACTGGAGTGTCAAGAATGGTTATTGATTTTGCTTATCCCAAACCAGCATGCGGAGAACCTGAAACTAGACCACCAGTACTCTATAGAGTTCACTTCCTTTATTTTGCTGCTATTATTTCGCTGGTTACATTTCTTGTCTGTGTTGTCGTGAGCTTGTTAACAAAACCGAGACCAAAGGAAAAGGTATGTCTATATACATGTATCTGATATAAAGTTTTATTGTACACTTAGCTGTGATCATGTTTTATTTGTATCAATGGCTCAAATTCTTAGCTCATACTTGATTGACTAGTAAAACTTTCGATAATATAGATCAAAACAAATCAATAGAAATTCAAATGTGAAATATATACTGTGTTAACTTGTTTTTATTTCATGTATTTAATTTTTCTTATTATGCAAATTAATTGTTGTCATAAAAATTAGACATTAATTAAAAAAATCTCAATGTGTTAAATAATTAAATACCGAAGTCACTGTGAATTTACTTTCTGCATATGCGCATTTCGACAACTTATGTCTCATCAGTGCAGATAAAATCTAAACGTTTGGAAGACCATAAACTCAAAGATGTTTAAAAACTGACAGAGAACAAATAACCAAAGTGATCTAAAGTTAAAGNCAAAATCAGCTAAGGACAGAGCTTTGCATGAGGGAGATACTCCTTAGTTTTCAATACAATTTACAAAATTTTAGATATTGGAAGGTTTCAAAAATAATCGGCTTTCGGGTCAGCACCGAAGTACTGACTACTGGGCTGGTGAATACCCTCGGGGACTAACAGTCCACCAGCAGTGGCATCGACCCAGTGGTAACAAATAATTAAATACCGAAGTCACTGTGAATTTACTTTCTGCATATGTTAATTCTTTAATTGTTTTTTTTTTGCAATTTTTTTGTTATTCGACAATAAAAACAAACGTGATGACTTTAAATTCCTTACTGAAATTTTAGGTGCTTGAGTAAATTCCTAATTTTGTGTTGATTTAATAATGTTAGCTTCATCGAGTGACTTGGTCAACAAGAAACAGTACCGAACCTAGAATAGAAAGTGATGATGAGGATGACTTGGAGGAAAAATACAATACTCTATCAATGGGACAGCAAGATGGAATCATCAATAAAGATCACGATAACAATAAAGACATACTGAAGATGCAATACGAAACAAACGGTAAGCATAGTTACCAAATTTACCAATGACTAAATACCGAACGTACAATAAATTTAGTTTTTGCATATGGCCATTTTTGACAATTTCTGTCTCTTCTTTGCAGATAAAATCAAAACGTTTGGAAGATTATAAACTCAAAACTGATAGGAACAATTAGTCAGTATGATCTAAATGGAAAGCTAAATGCAACTAACAATGGTATATTAACAATGAAAAAAGGGCGTCAACGGTAAAAATTCCCCTATTGATCGTGAAGCACATGAAAATAAAAGATTTTGTTTTTGTTTTTGAAACAAGACGTAATAATCTATATACGGAGATACAACTGCAAAATGTTGGAGGGAAGGGTTAAGATAGGTTCTAATGTTTCCAGGGTCGGGAAGGAGGCAAAAACGTCTGAAAGATTGTCCTAGAAAAGTTTTTAAAGACAGAAAACATATAACTACTTTATAGAATCATACACATTGTCGTCACAAACTGGAACAATAATAGTTCCTGGTGGTATTTTTTAAAATATTATCCAGCAAGTGGTGATCTTTTCATTTCTAAGAAAACTTGGAATGTTTTAAATTCAACATTATATCCATGAAAATAAAAGCGTTTGTTCTTTGAATCAGATGAGCAAGTTACAATTAACATATGTCAAAAGAAACATTTGTTATTTCCTTTAAAACGTGTCATTCCAGTCAAAAAAGTTACTGTTCATTTATTTTCTGCAAATGCGCATTTCGACAACTTATGCCTCGTCAGTGCAGATCAAACCAAACCATTTGGAAGTCAATTAACTCAAAAATGTGTAAAAGCTGATAGAGCTTAAATAACCAAAAAATCTAAAAAGAACAGCCAAAATTCAGCTAAGGACAGAGCTACATTTGTATGCATGAGGGAGATACTCCTTAGTTTTAATCATAATTTTGTAAAATTTAGATATTGCAATTCTCAATAAAATCGGTTTTTGGATCATTATTAAAAGTACGTATAAATAACATAATTTACGCTCTTACTGGTAATCAGAAATACATTTTCCCCAAAAAAGATACACATGAGAATATATATACCAGTGATTTTCTGTAAATAATCATATATAGGAAGAATATCTATAATGATTTTTTTCTATTCAGAGAATGACCTCACTCTTCTTCAAAGAACATACAATATTTTATGCTGTTACTCAAGTTTCAAACCCAGGCCTAAAACGCCAAAAATGGAAGAAGAGGAAGCTAGAAGATACAAAGGAGAACATGAGCCAGCATGGATAAAATACGTCATCAACATAAACGCTGTACTTGTACTAACGTGGACTGCGTTTTTGTTTGGCTTTTTCCATTGAACAGTTTTATTAAATTTTGCAATCTATATGCCGTTTCATCTATTTTATATATTAGAAATCCCAGTTCAAATATTTCTTCCCAATATATTTTTTATATCAAAATCATGAATGATTATAAAAAATGGAAAGACTATGATTAAGGGTGTGCGCAGAAAACTTTGTACATCTGTGTTTCCATATTTGTCATGTTGGTGAAAGATCAAAATTGTTACAGAAACAACGGCAGTAGAATACCGACGGAACAAGGGAAGAAATGATCACAAAAACAAAATTCCAAAGACATGGCAAAAACGACAACAGAGAAGAAAATGTACTGGCAAGAAAATGTATTCTAACATGGTTCCTGTAAATCGTCAACCAGTATAATACTCGATAACCATATATTTCGCACATGCGCAAATGGTATCGCAAAATAAGTAAACGGGATCAAAAACAACAATGTTTTTAATTTTGTTCGTCTTAGTTTATGAAGGAAATAAAG